>JAJGOT010000164.1:992500-1280000 GCA_022457155.1 Cladopsammia gracilis | reverse complement strand
AGGCTTGATACAAAACCATTTATATATAAATGAGTTTTATTTGCATGTGAATGTAACGTCACTTTCAGATGAAAGGCTTTGTACCAGCTTCGCTTTGAAAAAGAGGCTAAAAGCGACTTGGAAATGCCCGACAGCTTGATTGTAAATGGCCGCTTGATGAGTTGCGTTTATTACTGCGACAACCATTTCTTAATTTAACAAATGTCATAAAACACAACGAGGCGAGTGCTTCTTTCATTTCTCGACTGTTCTCGACAGCATGACAATATATAATACATGAGTTGCCCTGATTTTAAGCTGAGATAAAACGAGTTTGAATACTTCCTATTTGATCTTTTTATTCCAAAATCACTTTTCTACATTCTTAGATATAGTTTACAAAAAATGTCTCCTTAGAATGGTGCGTTAAAATGTGCTTTCTTCCCACTAAAGTTTTAAGTCTGCTTTGAGGAAAGAAACTTGAAAACACTTTTCTATGCTTTACATACTTTGCATTAAAATGCTCTTTATACTTTTGTTTGTCTACACTGTTTAGTTTATCCCATTCTCCTGACGTTCAATTTTGGCCGCTGATCTAAAGAGTAACGCGGCAATATCAATGTAACACGAAAGTTTGGTTTTAACGACTGAGTTGATAAGGTAAGTTGGCCACCGTAAAGAGATTCAGAAGCCGCCGGACGTTTCGAGCGCTAGCCCTTGAGCGTCAGAGCGAATCGCGAAGCTAATGATTCGCTCTGATGAAGGGCTTCTGAATCTCTTTACCGTGTCCAATTTACTTTATCAACTCGGTTGAATAAAACCAAATTTTCATGTTTTACTCCTCCCACCGACGTAGCACCACACACAAACTTACCCCTTTAACCCCGGGCAGTACGCAGCTCTTACAAGGTCTTCTCTGATTTGCTGAGAAAACAATAAAACAAACGACACAACAATGGACCCTAGCCCTAAAAACAATAGAGCTTTGTGATATACAGGTCCAATGAAATTAGAGGTTGTAAAGAGCTTCGTGGTGTCTGCTTTCACTCTCAGAGTCAGTCATGGAGACATGTAGTGTAGTCCTAACTTTTGAGTCTGTTGGTGGTGTGACCATACAAATGAAACCTCTTCAGCAGTACTTTTCCATGGTACCATTTGTTCTAACTTTTGAGTCTGTTGATGGAATCCTATGGTGTGACCATTCAAATGAAACCTCTTCAGCAGTACTTTTGCATGGTACCATAAGTTGTAACTTTTGAGTCTGTGGACGAAATCCTGTGGTGTGACCATACAAATGAAACCTCGTCGACAGCACTTTTGTTTTTCAATATTTTACGAAACGAAATTTGGGATTTTTCTTGAAATTTGATGGTTGTCACTCTTAGGACTGAGTTAAAGGGTTAATATCAGTGTAACTTCTACATACTCAAGTGAACGGCATTTTGCAACGATGCTGTGGTTTATCAGGAAAGCGTCCATATACAATTACTAGAAGGTTTGCGCTGGTCCAAATAGCTATTGGAACTGCGTTTACAATCGCCACCAAAATGTGTCTTTTCCATCGTCTTCGCCAAACAGCCATGACAGCCATATTCTGATAATGAGTTTCGATCGCTAGAGACACGCCGGTGAAAAACCACTCAATTACTAGCGGAACTGAAGTAGTGATGGCAAAATTCTGTAGCAAATCAAGAAAGGAATTATTTTGCAAGTAAACGAATTGATACAAGTATAAGAATCCATTCACAGACACAATAGCAGTTGATTCAAACAACATGCTCATGATAGCGATATCAGCCATTAGTCTCTCGCGGCGAGGAGTACGAAAACTTCCCCAAGGAGCTGATTTTCTTTTGCAAACCAGATGACAAATGTGATCAATTACAACCATGGTGCTTCGTTCTATAACTTCTGCGGCGCCATGGATCACTCCCAGAATAGCAATGGACTGCAAACGATCGAGTTCCAGTTGTAAAACGCGAAACATAACCGCTGTGCCAAAGTACAGCGGCGCTAATATGACACAAGAATATCCCGGATGAGTGATGTTCCATAACCGATGAACGCAGATTCTCGAGATTACTTTGAGGAATACGCCAATAAAAGGAGCGAAGAGCGCGGTTAACAATTTGCCTAGTTTGATTTGTTGGTTGTACCCTCGGTAAATATACCTGGTCATTAAAAAGGCAACCATAAAAGAAAGGCAAGTTGGAACTGTGATTTGGCAAATGAGGCTTGCCACCTGTTTTTTCGATCGCATGTAAAAGTGGCCTGCCAATGTATAACACTGCAAGGAGACATTGGTAATATAGAAAGCGTAAGTTGGAAGCCGATAGTACACTTTGATGTAATAAGGTTTTCCTATAACCTGCATAACTACGCGGTAAATTCCATCCAGACAATACACCAAACAGCAAATCTGAATGAGTTTTGTTTTTACACCTTTTACTTGGTATGGACGGAAAAGAAGCAACAGAGTGACAAAGGAAAAGGCGTAATATATGGCGCTAGCACATAAATCACAAAGTGTCCTAACCCATTGCACACGCACTGGAAATGACCTCATTGTGTTAAATCGACAGATTAGGATAGTATTGTAACAGAGATAAGAGATTAGCATGTATAATGTACCTATGAATGTGGCGGTTACAAGCGAAATCAAAGCTCCAATGTACATTGATTTACAAACTGTGTGGAGAGCGGATGGTCTCAGTCGCTTCCAAGCCATGGCTCTGTCTTCATCTCGCTGATCTTCCTGTGTTTCTTTGTGTTCCTCCGTTGAGCTTGTGTCAATAACTTTAACGTCGAGACTGCTAGATGCCAGATAGTCAAAGCTTGTGGCTTCTCTGTCGCTGTATTCTTGATAAATTGCCTCATCAACAGGGAGATAATTCCATTCTCGACCCGTGATTTCCAGAGGATTGTAGCGCAAAGACTGTGCCGTGAATTCAAGTTCTTCTGGATTGTAGTGCTCTGTTACGCCTGTTGTAAAACTGTACACAATGTGACCAAACACCTCAATCAGTGTATTGCAACTCATCTTCAGTCGTAAAATGGCACGCTGTAATTCTTCACAATTTTCCTTTCCTCGGTAGCTTCAGTTTTCAGCTTTTTACTTGGTGCTCCTCTGGACGCTGTTTCGTTTTTACTCGTGAATTTATTAGTTATTGCAATAAATAGTGAGTTGGTCTCGTTATAGCTTATAAAAGTTAGGTTTGAATGCAGAGTCATGTTCTTCAATTTCATTTTGAGAAATATTGGCATTGTCCCGTTTAGGTCCGTGATAACCGTCACGTCACCAAATGAAGAAACCATAACGAGGGCAAATGTTTCTTAGACCTAACGATGGAAAACCTAATGAGCGAAAAGCTGTTTTAAAACAGGTTTTCCCTCGTTAGGTTTTCCCTCGTTAGGTCTAAGAAACATTTTCTCTCGTTATGGTTCCTTCATTTGGTGACGTGACGGTTATCATGGACCTATTACCCTTTTTTTGTTTTCGTTTTCGTCTAAGCGCTCCGTAGCATCCTTCTGCCAGCATTTTCAGTAGTTAATAAGTCGTGATTTCGAGTGCATTTTTATTTTAGTGGAGGGCTCCAAAACGATGTTTCGTTTTAAGCCAATCTCCTTCAGAATCTTTCAGATACGAGTTGGTTCCAAAACAGTATTTGTCTTCCCAACAAATGTTTTTATGGCATTTACGTTTGAATCGATTCTCTCTTAAATAATACCGATTATTCTTGTATATTCCTGAAATAGTAGGCAGTAAGATTTGTGAAACTTGCCAGTGGTAAAGGTATCAAAACTAGTGCTTTCAAAAAGTGGTTTTAGACAACATTTGTTGATAAAACGATTTCATTTACAAGGATCATTGCTTTTTGACGTTATATGTAAAATCATTTATCCTACGGGCCCAAAATAAATTCGCGTCAGCGAAACGTGATCCGTTTCTGTCTTCCTGGCAATTATGCCATGTGTACCGCATTTGCAAACGTATTTGCAACGCTTAATGCAGAATTGTGCTTGAACTATTTGTAGTCAGATGATCTTTAATGTCTTTTGCCGAGCAATGAAATGATGTGCACAAGCATAGGGTGGTACAATTACTGTCACGTTATAAGCTGTTATGCGCTTTTCATTATTTCAACAACATCAGAATACTTGGTAAAGGCGTTTATTACATGGAGTGCCTGACCGATGATGTCGAATTTAAAGCACAGGCTAAGAATGGGAACTCCATTTCATTTTTCTTTCTGTTAGGAAACGCGATTTTGAGCCTTGTACTGAATTAATGCTATGTTTCATTTTCGCTCCTATGTTTGGAGCTCTGGTCAACAACAACTAAGTACAACTTCAAGTTTGTGGTCTGATATTTATCGAAGCGTGAACTACATGTTTGAGGGATTGAACACCATTCAGAAGCTGCCCTTAACAGCCAGTAAACTCTCACAGGAGGCGATTTTTTTTCCTTTTGTAATTAAGAAGAGAGAAGAGAGATATTCTGGTGTTATAATGATGTGATTTGCTCAAGGGTGTTATTGTTGTTTGGCAGATTGGACGAAGATGGGAAAGTTCTTTCACCAGAGGAAATTCTCTACAGAGTGAGTGAATTAGCTTTGGAATATACGTGAAGCAAAATTATTTGATTAATATCTTAGGTTGTACGTGCCCTGAGTTTGGCTTTTGTCCACCTGAACCAAAAAACAACGTATATGTTACAGCCGATTCGTGCATATCATTCACCAGTGTAGGAAGTAGGTAGCAGTGATGTTTCTAAATTTAAACTTTAGGCTTGTAAACGCGAGGCGGCACTCTTTTTCTGTAGACTGCGTTAACGATTGAAAAAAAAAAGCTTTACTTTCAGTAGCTTGTGATGGGTCATCGGGTTTAGTAGAACTTAACTAAGATTGAAAACCTTCTAGTGTAGTCGAATCTTTGCTCGAACTAAGCGATCTTTTCCCCGTATTATCAGTTTAATAGGATCTCTCGTGAACAGTGACTAGCTTTATTTAAGTAACCATCTTTACAGACCCGAGCGTGGTGGTCTGTGATTCGTGAAAAGTTTATCAAAAGCAGTGATTCTAAAGGTGTTGCTTTCCTATTTGTAATCTGCAGATGCATGAAAATATTTTCGCTCCAAGTGTTTTGTGTTTTGTGTTTTCAGGCGGTACAGTCGATAAACATGAGTCACGATACAGCCAACTCACAAATGGACATCAAGGTAAATTCTGTATTGACTTCTTTATGAATGCAAATTAATACAAAGAGAAAAGAACGCTATGATCATCCTGCTCTTTCACTTGCATAACGTGTACTCGTTTTTTGTTCTAGTTCCGTTCCCTCATATGCTACGGCCTAAAGTGAGTACTCACCTTTTTTACTCCTTTCGTCTACATTTAATATTTGTCTTTTAAAGGTCCTTTTACACGGGCAATTTTTTTGCAATTTTTGTCGCACCTTTCGATGCAGGTTTTTGTCGCGCACAAGTTACATCTTCAAATCTCGTGTGTAAACTATTTCAGTGCGATTTGGGCGCGATTTGTCGCGCGATGTCGCAAAGGTTTTAAACTTAATGCAACTTGACGGCGATTTTTTGGAAATCACAGCACATCGCAGCAAATGTCGCACCCGAAAATCGCCGCTAGTTTACACTCGCAACAAAAATTGCATTGGAGAGCGCGACAAAAATCGCTCCAAAAATCGCATATGCCAGACCTTAACCGTGCCCTGACACATGTTCTCATTCGTTAAGCGATGAATTGCATGAAACATTTCCGAGTGTAACACGGCTTAAGGTTTTTAAATGTTTATTTCCACAGTGAACAATGTCTTCATCTATGGCTGGAGACGCTGTGTGCGTGTGAAGATATCGTCAGCAAGTGGTACGTGACAAATACTCGTTCACCTTACTAGCGTTATGTGACTGTGATTCGTGCCTGTTGTACGGTCAAGCCCAAATCATACCGTCCAGAAGGACGTCGGACACCTTATTGAGACTTATATAACGGAGTAACTGTTTAGCTTTCAGTTGAGGTTAGGGGTAGCAGTTTATATAGTTAAATTTCGGACTAAGCAACCCGAGAAGCTAAGTGGTACGGTAGGCTATGTAAGCCTAAGCCTAGCTGAGGTCACAGGTTCAATCCTTAAAAATGCATTGAAAATAAAATTCTTAATTATATAAGTCTCAATAAGGTGTCCGACGTCCTTCTGGACGGTATGATTTAGGCACAACCCTGTTGTACGTCTTACTAGTGTTGTGTGACAGATTCGTGACTGTTATACATCTTACTAGTATTGTGTGACTGTGATGCGTGACTGTTATACATCTTTTTCGTGTTGTGTGACTGTGATTCGTGACTGTTATACCATATGAAACTTTGTCAGCCCCTGATGAAGGTTAGTTTTGTCTAACCGAAATATCGAGCAAATATTATTAAAAGAAATCGAACGAATTTGCTGTCTGATCAGCCTTGCATGTTAAAGTT
Organism: Cladopsammia gracilis; assembly: GCA_022457155.1. Classification (NCBI taxonomy): domain Eukaryota; kingdom Metazoa; phylum Cnidaria; class Anthozoa; order Scleractinia; family Dendrophylliidae; genus Cladopsammia; species Cladopsammia gracilis. The sequence goes on along the minus strand of JAJGOT010000164.1, from coordinate 1,273,539 downwards.
TTTAATATGAAATCACCTCTTACTGGTGTTGTGTAACTGATTTGTCACTTGTTTTTAAAAACGTTCTCTGGTTAAAAAGTTTAAAATTTACGAGTTTTCGATTGCCAGTCTGCAATCTTTGACAAATAATGAATAAAAAGCGCGAACATGGAAATATATACGTTAAAAAGTGTGAAGTAGAGAAATACAATAAAAACAATAAAAATACTTTTGGGGGATAAACAGCTAATACGAAGTTCATAAAAGATTTAGACTGTGAGCCGTCTCTTACTTTTCTTGTAGCTAGTCGAGCAAGTACGCGCGCCCGAGCGGCAAAGCCGCGAGGCGCGTAGATCGAGGGCGTCAGCCAGAGGAAAAGAAAAAAGATTTTTTTTCTTTTCCTTGGGCTGACGCCCTCAATCCACGCGCCTCGCGGCTTCCCCGCTCACACGCGTGCGCTCGCTCGACTAACTAAAAGAAAAATAAGAGACGGCTCGGAGTCTATAAAAGAACTGAATATTTCCCAGGTAATTGTGACTGTTAGACATTTTACTAGTATTGTGTGACTGTGTTTGGTGACTTTTAGACACTGTACTAGTGTTGTGTGACCCCGTTTAGTGTTTTGTGACCGACGTTATAAAATATAACTCACCTTGCCTGTGTTGCGTGGTTGTCGTCAGACAGTATGAATCACTCTTTAATACTTTTGTTGTGTGACGGTTTACCATCTATGAGATATATTAAAGGCGCTAGGTCAGCTATCACATTTAATAATAATTGACAGTGGCTTCCGCGTATATCACTTAGATCTATTTTCAAACGGTCAGCCTTGAAGCTGGATATATGAAACATCAGTTTTTTTTTGTTGTATTCCAGGTACCATCCATGGTCATTTCTTCGAAGTCCAGGCTGGGTACAAATCAAGTGTGAACTGAGGTAACAAAAATAAACCCTGTAGCTTAAATCTTTTCGCTACACTACAGCAGGCTCTCTCTCCATCCCAAAAACTATTTTTACATGGCAAGTAATAAAATAACTATACCACACGATCCAAGAGAGATGGGTTTCTGTTCGAGATACTTGCTGCCGGGATGATATGAGTTACTCACCACTAGCAGTTTGTTAGCTTTCTTGTGTGAATCAAAGGGGACCTCTAAGAGCCATCTCGTGAATACGAAACTACTTAAAGGGACACTGTCACCAATTTTTAGTATCACTTTGAAAAGCCAAAAAACATATTTGTTTCAATGGAAACCTTAAAATAATGGTCCAGTTTTGTTAACAAATCCTCTATCAGCAAACAGAAACTAGTATTCGTTATCTTTGGCTGCGGATGGCCAGGATGGAAATGGATTGCAACTTGAAAAAATTGGCCAATTTTTTTAAAGTTCCTCCCAAGAGTCGTGGAAAAATCGCAGAAAAACTTATTATGGTTTGTTCTTCCTTGAAGAAATCACTTGATATTATCTTCTTGGTGTTCTAAAAACATATATTTAGTGTATTTTGACGAAAACACAGCAAAATCTGCGTGACAATGCCCCTTTAAGGTTAATTTTAGTTTTTTTCTTGATGTTCACAAATAAGCGCATTCAGTTTACAAATAAGAAAACATCTAAGGTCGTGTTCTATTGGGATCAACCATTTTCGGTTGGTTAGGTTGGTTGGATTTTTTTCGTGTTCTATTGGTAAAAACCGTTTTCGGTTGGTTTGGTTGATCAACCATTTCAACCAGCTCTGAACCTGGTTGAAATGGTTGAAACCGAAAATGGTTGAAAAGTGTTCTATTGGGACACCTCAACCAAATCAACCAAAACCGGTTTAGGTTACAGAATTGTAGTGACCAAAAAGGAACTACACAGATTCGGTATTAAAGAGGATAGTGATTGTGTGTATTGTGGAGAACAAGATTCAATTGAACATACATTTGCAGACTGCCAATTCTCAAAACGATTTATTCATAATGTAGTACAATGGTTCAACATGTGTAATCACGCTAATTTCAATCCATCCGCTGTAGAGTACCTGTTTGGAAATTTATCAAACTCAACTAATCCAAAGTTAATTAGGAAATTCAACTACACCATGTTGTTCATGCGTTATTATATGTATACCAACAAGCTACACTGCAACTCCCTGTTAATGAACGACTTTATTAACAAAATAACTATTAAATACAAGTTGGAAGATCTCTACTCTGAACACTAGTACTATTTGAAGCTCCTCGTCTTAATTTGATCAAGCAACCTTCTTATATGATTATATTATTGTATTTATATAACATATATGTACGAATAATTTGTTGTAGATATGTTTTTTTTTAATGTTGCAGATATGTTTCTGATGTACATGTAGGTAATTTGTGAGTGTTAATAAAGATATCTGTTTACAAAAAAAAAAAAAAAAACGGTTTAGGTTGAAACGGTTGTTGCCAATAGAACACGACCTTAGTGTTACATAAATATGCATTGTCTGAAACGAGACCGAACGTATTAATTTCTCTAGCAGACACGCGCGAGAATCCACGCTTTCGGCGCTTCATGCCTTTGCGAGAAGCGGGCAGCGATTTGAGCGAATAAACCTAAAACAAAGAGCGGAAGAAAAAACAGTAAAAACAATTCCATTTGCAGTTTACAAATAAACGTACAGTCGAACCTCTCCTTACAGACACCTCTCTAATACGGACACCTCTCTATTACGGACAGTTTCCTATGTCCCGACAAAATTCTCACATATTTTCTTTAAAAAAGACCTCTATAATACGGACCCTCTCTAATACGGACAACGGACACTAAATCTCGGCCCCAGAGAGCAAATTCATATAAACTTAACCTCTTTATTACGGACACTCCGGTGATCAGGTGATGATAGTTTGAGTAAGTGATACAATTTCCTGTTTGTGGTTACAAACATATATCGAAAGACGTTTTCAGAATTGTACTTTATATTACTTTTTCAAAGGCAACATTGCGTTGTAGTTCGTTTCGTTTTTAAACAGTGATTTGTATACCTTATGTAACTGAGAATTGTACAATGTAGTACACTACTGATAGACAGTGTCTCAATGCTGTATATTAATCAATTTAGATGCAGTTAAGACGAGTGTGGGCCTGTTTTTAGTTACTGAACAAAAACTGTCATTGAAGTCTTAAAAGTGACGTCATCGTGGTGACCTCTATAATATGGACACCTCTCTAATACGGACACTTTGCTCTGGCCCTTCGGTGTCCGTATTAGAGAGGTTCAACTGTATTCAGTTTACAAACAAGAAAACATCTATAGCGTGACATTGTCTGAAACGAGTCATCACGTCATATATTGTCTGAAACGAGACATTACGTAATACCCTGGGGAGTTAACGAGTTTACGACTGAGGGACATGGAGTGACAAATTTGCACCCGTATACTATATCTCTAAAACACGCTTCGCGTGTTCACGAGATAAAAACAAATGGGAGAATATAAAGGGAAATATAATAAGAGGTACTTGCTCGAAACTGCAGTTGGAATAAATATGAACTGGTCTTTATTATTTTCATTTACATTTCGTTCTTCTCTCAGAACACTTGCCTCTTTTGCATTCAATCTGAACATTGACTGGGAGCTGACTGGTGAACGCAAGACTGTGAGTGCATTGTATTTCTTTATCACTTGTCTTATTGATATCGTATGTGTACCAGGCGTACGCGTGGAGGGAGAAGGAAGAAAAACTCATTTTCTTCTCTTCCCCTTCACGATGCGCCTTCTACGAGGGCCAAGAATATCGATTAACCTTCTCTTGATCGTGAGAACGCAGTACACTGCATTTAGTTTTAATTACTCTCCTCATTATAGTTCACACTTTTTTTCCTCCCAAAGATAAGAAATTGCAGGCAGCGCTTATTTCCACTTTCCTTCAAAATGTGAAATTTACCATCATCGCCGGATATGTCATGTAAAGCTATTGATATCGAGAGTACTATGACCGTATTTGGGCAGTGTATCATAAGGTAAAATAGCCTGCAAGCAAGTACTCTTGGGGAGGGTAGGCGAGTCTTTGTTCTTAAGTTGTCACGCGTGACTAATGCTCAGAAATGACACGTTTAGCTAATAACTAACTCTTTTCATCATTTTTGTAACTGTGCTTATCTGCTTCAGCTAATTAACATTCTGCACGGGACCCGATATGTGCTATTGTTCACTGTCTGCACTACACGCCAGTGTTCACTAAAGGTTGTTTAAAGCTGGTTTTATGTTTAAAGAAGTAAATATCACCTTAAGGTGATTCCACAGTTTTGCATTGCGCATCACTTACTGCGCATTATTTCTTGCTTCATTAGTGCGTGCACATTTAGAACATAGAGGTTTCCTTTGAGACTAAGGGGCTATACACATAATACTGGAATGAGTTTCGTTCCAAAATAAAGTACGTACTGTATTCACATGACAAAATCGACCGGCTCAGCCTAAGGCGTTCTCGCTTGCGTGGTTTTCGCGCCAGGTCAGAAAACAAAGATGGCGCAAGTTTCGCGCAACGATACGCATGCGCCACTCGCCCCAGACTACACGGTTTGCGGTTTTCATCTTGAAACGAAGTTCATTTTATTTTCAGTTTACATGATACCAGAATGAAATGTCATACCTGAATGAGAATTTCATTCGGATTGAAAACCGGAGTGAACTTATTCCAGAATGACCTGTACGGGAACAAAATTTCGTCTCGGTATCATGTAAACAGATACAGAGAAATGTATGAAGATGGAATGAACTCGTTCCAGAATGAAAGTCATTCGGGTATCATGTGAATAGCCCCTAAGTTCGCTAAGAAATAAGTGGCTGTTTTCTCGTAAACGAGCACGGGCACCCCACCTTTTTTAAGTCCTTCAGGCTAATCAAGTACCCAAAACCTTTGTATGAAAAAATACTTATCGAATTTCTATTGTTGAAAATTTAATAAATGAGAGAAATAGGTAGATTCTGCATGTACCGGAGCACACATTACGTAAAACAAAAGGAACAAAGAACGACAACAATACAAATGCAAAACAAGACCAAAAATACAATACCTCACAAACAATAGAAGACCATGGATACCGGTACATGCAGAAAGACCCGAGAAATAAAGCTGAACTGCAGTTTCTCTGTTTGCATTTTAGTAGTCAGGAAAACGGATTTTGTCTGATATTTGTCTAGCGCTAAAACGCTCTGTCTAAAACGAATGTAAAAAGTTTACCCATGTCTAACGCAATGTGTTCTTTAGCATGTTCTCGTGGGTTTTTGAGTTTTGAGAAATTTTCAAATAATGGCAATGCACTTCTGTAACAACACACTAAAATGCCAAAATAGGGCATATTCGATGCCTGACAGCTCCTTAACCAATACGGGCACCCCCATTTTTTATTTTAAAATTGAAGTTCTTATATAACGAATATCTCGTAGGCAAGGTTTGAATAAGAATCTACTGTAAATTCTATTTCAGTGGAATTACCTGAAATGATTGTGGTGGTCAGAATAAGGTTTTTTTTTAAGTACTGTGGAATTTCGGTGAGGGAATTAGCCTTCTCTGTGTTAAAGAGCAAGCGTTCACAGATGCTTATAAAGTAAGAGATGTCTGTGTGGTACAGTGATTTGTCGGCATGGGCAGACTGACTATTATTGCGGAGTTATCTCCTTGTTAATGTACATGCCTTGAGATAATTAACTTATCCGGGTTGCAAGGTGATCTGCATGGTTTGTTGTATTAAACTGTGTGTTTCATAGCAGGTTGTAGACGGGTACGTCGATCAAAAGAAGTTACAGGTTAGATATGTGGTTTTATTGCTTACGTCTTGGAGTTGTATAACAGGGATATCAGTAACGACTGAGGACATTAAAGAAAGACCTTTAGGATAAATTGAAAATAAAGCAAAACAAGCATGTTTAAGATGTTTTTTTTTGCACTAGGCAATGATTGGGTATGATTTGTATCGCAATGTTACTCTATACCGTTGCGAAACAAGTAGTATATTCCGGTTTGTACGATTATGCAAGCCGCATATTGTTATACGAGGTGCGCGAAGAGTGAAAACATCTCTTTGATTACAAAGAACAATAGAGACCTTAAGCAACGAGAAACGTTCATGATATACCAGAAGTCACAGACGAAAAAAAAAAAAAAAACAATTTGGCCTGTTGTTAGCTGTTCATAACATCAAGAAACAAACATCGACCACATGTTTTCCCATGCTTGGCGAGCACGAGCAGTGTCTTAATTTTCTTCAAAGATGGTGGAGTGGTGAGCGCGCGAGGAACAAGGGCGAAAGCACCACGCACTTGCCACTTGACTATGTTTCCGGTTGCCCCCCCCCCCCCCCCCCCCCCTCCCCCAATCAGTAACATACGGGATGTCAACGTTTTCATTGATTGAGGTCCCTATTGGTTAGTGTAACACTGACGTGACTCAAGACGTGTCACGTGTTAGGGAGCACTGGTATCCTACATGCAGACCGTTTCTTCTCTCCTTCTTAGGACCACATCAGGTCCGCGACGGGTCCACGTCACGTTTTTATCGTGGCACTTATAATGTAACCTCTGAAATTTTCCTTCTCCTATTAATTTAATTTTGTAAAGTAAATTTTGTAAGGTAAACATATGTTAACCTTAACTGTTTTTTTTTTAAACGAAGTCGGTATATTTTCCAGTTTTTCTCTAATCATTAACTGCAGGAACGTTCCCCTTACTTGCTTGGTTTATTCAGTTATTATACAAGAACTGAATATAATATGCGCGCTCTCTGATTGGGCTATAGCTAGTGACTATACCAGTAAACCACATTTATTTATTTTTTTTATTTATTTACATTTTGCCACATAGAATAAATATTTCAAAAAAAGAAGAAAAAAAAATATTACAAAAATTGCAAATTTACAGGACAGGAAGAGCTACAAAAATAGTTAAAAATTAAATGTAAAATTAAATGACTTAACTTTAAGGCCCTGTTTACATGAGGTAGGGTGCCCCTAGGGTGTAGGGCCAACTCTCTTTGTTTGAAAACCTCCAGGGAAAAGAAAACAAAGAGAGTTGGCCCTACACCCTAGGGTCACCCTACCTCATGTAAACAGGCCCTAATAGGTAGAGTGGCGAGGAAGCCCAATGGAAGCTTATGTAGTTAATGTAGTTATTATATACAAGCAACATACCACACGCTTGTATGGTTTATCGATCAATAGACCACACAGTAACCACTCTCAAAAAGCTTGTAAATCACTTGCCTTCGGGCCATGATTTACAATCCTTTCTCGTGTTCTTCCAATTACCCGCGTGGTTTATTGAGCCATTAAACCATAGAAATGTGCGGTCTGTTGCATAAATATTTCTCATCATTCCTTTTTTATTATTGCCACTAAGTTTTGACCGAAGCTCATAACAGAGATTCTACTCGTGATAAGCTTCTGGTTTTGACTACAAATAGTCCACTTGTACTCATCTCGTTTCTTTGTTGAGATCAACGCAAATCCGCGCGTTTTTTCCTCGCTCAATCAATACTTAAGAAGAACGAAAGAGGGCATTGGTCGCGGGATTTTGATAACGGCTTTGTCATTATTCTAAAAGGTATAGTCAGCACATGTAAAAGTTTGCTCACAAAATGCTTTTTCTTTTCTCTTTCCGGTTCTGTTTACTGGATCTTTAGGAGGTGAGTGCACTGTATTATTTCAGTCGATTCTACCTTTCCCTCCAATAGACAGACATTAAGTCTTGTAGGGTAGTTAGCTTTTGCGTCCACTTGATGAAAAGTAACCATTCAAATGATAGTTACAAAATAGTACTTTCCATTCTTGCTGTTTACTTTGCTGAACAAGACGAATGAATAGTAGCCATTCAATGCAAGTTACAAAGTGATACTTTCCTGTGTTGATGTTTGCTGCGCAATGCGGCTCTAACTTCTGGTCTGTGACCATAAATGTGAAAGCTATTGGGCAGATACTTAAGTGTGGTGCTGTTCGTTGTGCTGTACAACGTAAAGTCTCTAGATGACAAAGCAATAATGCAGCACCTTCGCCTGTGAGTCCGTTTGGTTTTGAATTTTACCCAAATGTAACATTAAAAAAAAATACGCTTTGACACTTTTACGCGATAAAGGCAGCCTGATGAGTCAGCTTGGCTAACAATAGGCCAATTTTAATATATTAAAATTCGTACATGACTTGGCTCCGAGGCTTAGGGGAATAAAACAAAAGAAATCACATTGGAGCCAAGTTAGAATTTTGATATATCGAAGTTGGCCCATTGTATTTTATGTTGAAAACCCCTGTGAGGATGCTACCTCCTTCCCAGGGCAAAGAGATAGGATCCAACTTATAGAGCGTCCTGTTAACTCCTGCCACAGGTTACCCAACCAATGAAGGATGGCGTGCGAGACATGTTAGTGAAGCATCACCTATTCAGTTGGGATCTTTAGTGCAGTTCACAAAATCAATTAGCAGATAGTTACTTTACTCTGCGCCGTCACGCGTCACGCCAACAGAGCACGTAGACGCCAAACGTTTCATAAACAATATTTCTTGTTTAAACCGGCAGTCAGGGACACAGGCAAGAGGCGCCTTTTTCGCTCGGAAGCCTAATTTTGTTTCTTACTCAAACTCTTTTAAGAGTGGAAATTAGCCCTCTCTCCTAAGTACATTCTTGAGTAATAGACCAATTCCGATATATTAAAATTCATACTTGGCTCCGAGGCTTAGGGGAATAAAACAAAACAAATTAATTATTCATCCCTGAACCTCGATGTGATTTCTTTTGTTTTATTCCCCTAAGCCTCGGAGCCAAGTATGAATTTTAATATATCGGAATTGGTCTATTGTTGCGGTTTGACTGACCTCACAATGTCCAGTGCTGCTCTTCGTTTTTTAGTTTCTCCCATGTGGAAATTTTAGAGGGGGAAGTAATGTCAAACTGATCAAAACCCCAACAAAACTGTTAGGTTAAACACAGGTGCTCTCTTGGCTGGACCGTGAAATTAGAGTTCATTTAAAATCAGTACTGACGCGCCAGGAGAGGACTGTCACGTAGGGTGCGGTGAATAACGGTATTGTCACGCTAAGGTGAATAGCGGTATTGTCACGCTAGGATGAATAACTACTTTCACGCTAGGGTGGAGTACAATATGATGTCATCTTTGGTAAAGAAGACACTTATTTTCACTCATTTAACCGGGTGATACCAGATAAATGTAAACATAGTAACAAATCAAATGTTCTAAAACCAGTCTCCTAAATTCTTGGATTGTCACGCCACATTCCTTAGGGAGACCGAAAATAATGACCGATAATAATTTAGTAGAATTATACGCCACCTGCTAAATGCGAAGTTAATCTCTGGAATAGAATATGCATATCAATAAGTTATCTAAGAAATAATATTTAGTTTCTAAAAATAAGCCGATACAGGAACCCATTACCGATAAAAGTACCTTACTGGAGAACTGAGATAGACTAGTTACACGGTACAACTTTTATCGCGACTTTTGTAGTGCGTGCTGCTCGTGTCAGGCGAAAATCATATACCACACAGATCGTGTGAGATTATTCGTGGCTACGATGTATCCTATATAGGCTGGGTGTGTTTTAGGGTTTTACAACATGTTTCATGCAGTACGCGTCACTAGTTGTAGGTTAGATCTACACGATACGATTCATGTCTTAGGTATATCGTAAGCACATCGTATGCGACAAAGTTGTTGCGTCCAAATCGGCCTTCATATTTTCAGGCATTGTTGAATGGACCCTCGAGTAATATCGAATACTCAAAAAGAGGATAAAGTAAATACAAAAGTTGTAAACGTTCAATTTAACGTGTTCACTTCTCGAGTCCAACCGTCTGTATTCGCGTTATAAGGTTCTACCTTTTGCAATTATTTTATAGGAAATAATTAATATTTGGATTTATTTCCTGAGTCGAATACGATTCATATTATGCGTTTCTAACTTTTGAATCTGAGAATGAAATAATGAACTATGAACTATTATCATCACACTTTTTTGTTTTTCAGTCAGAATTGTAAAATGTTTTTTTTTCCGCGATTTTGAGTTTAGGCACTCGTAGAGGAAGTGAAGTTTTAATAATATAAATGATATAATAACAGCTTTTAAGCAGAAGCATCAATTTCTTAGCGCGAATGCTGAGTAAAATAAATTATGGGTGTTCAGGTGATTTTTAATCAACCACAGAGGTGCGTCTTAATTTTGGGATTGACATTTACAACTACGATATTTTGTTTGTAATACGTTGTGCAAAGTACTGTGTAGTTCTGAGAATAAAATATTAAGTTTAAACTCTGAGTAAAGCCTGGATTTCACTTGCGACATAAAGCCTGGTTCACACTAGCGACATAACGACAAAAGGGCTTAGATCTCATGGATATAATGACATAAAGAAAAGACAAGTTTTTTTTGTCATTATGTTGTGTTGTTCTCACTGGTGACATAAAACATCGATATACGTCGTGTTTTGTCGTTCTGTTGTGTTCACACTGGTGACATAAAACATCGATATACGTCGTGTTTTGTCGTTCTGTTGTGTTGTTCACACTGGTGACATAAAACATCGATATACGTCGTGTTTTGAATTTGCGTGACCTCGCCGTTAGGTCGCTAGTGTGAACCAGGCTTAAGTGTAGAATAACAGCGCCTATGTCCGGTGAAAAGGAACCCGACATAAGCACAAGGGTAAGGATCAATCTTATGCCTATGCCAATGTTCGTTTTGACTTTACGCAAATTCTAATTCTAATGCTTACGCTTATGTCGCTGGTGAAAACAGGCTAAAGTGTTTGAGCGGTGGAGAGTGGCTTTCATTCGAAGGTCATAAATAATAATAATTGTAAAATAACAGAAAGATATAAAAGGAAAGCCACTTGAGTAAGGTGATACAGGTTTCTCAGTGGATTTATTTGCCTACAAATACAGCCGCCTCTTATCGCTCTCTCGCGCGAACACCCTAGCGGCCGGGAGCGATGAGAGGCGGCTGTATTCGCAGGCTATGGATGTATTAAATAATGCTTTACCTAACAATTAAAATTGTAAGGGTGTTATTGAATAAAATGTGTAACCGTTTTTAACTCGTGAATACTCGTAGCATAATGAACGGGTTATCGAGGACGGTGACATTGTACGCCACAACCCTCACTGGCTCTTTCTATTACAAATACACCTAACCGTTAGAATCGTCTCAACGTGACCGACTTAGCGCAAAGCTAAACGTTCGATAGTCGTCCAGGCACAATCTGCCAAGGGGTGATCCTTGTTGTGGTCTAGGATCCCGACCTTCCTCTCCCTCAATGTCTTTCACAGCACCCTAGATGTCAAAATCATCCTACTAGCCTCAAATCATCGCCAAATCTGCAAAACAGTGCGATTTCCATGAAAAGTGCACAAAACGCACGTTTAAGGCCGTTGCGGGCACGTTTAGGCAAAATCGCATCTTCCAGCGCCCCAGATGTCAAAATCGTCCCACTGGCCACAATTTCGTAATTTCACCCGGCGTTCAGAAAAATTCCCTCTTAACTAAAAATTCTAATTTTGAAACTTTATGTAATCTTCAATATTTCTTATTCTCTAAATTTTACAAAACCTTTGAGAAAAACTATTTCCTCTCAAACACACCCAAAAATCACCCAAAAATTTACATAACGCTCCATAACAGATTCATGAGATGAGCATATGAGGTTTTGGATTGCTTGAAAGGTGACCGAGATATTTCCGTTAATGCCATGTTAAGTGGCGGGAAAATGGCGTTCGGGTTGACTCCCGCCTTAACCCTTACACCGCCAGGAGTAATCTGCTCCTGTTCTCAACCAATATCAGTTTGTCGGTGCCCCTCGTTCTTCATTGCAGAGACTTACTTTTAAAAAGACCAAAGACTTACTTAACTAAACTCTGATAAAGACTTACTTAATAAACATGGCCTCACAAGACTTGTTTTAAATAGCCAACTGTTTAATATCTGTACAAATACAGCTGCATTTTCTCGCTGCCAGTCGCTTTTTACTGCAGAGGGGAGGGGAGAGGGAGAGAGGTGATATGAATTGTCTCCGTGAAACAAGATGATCCCCCGCCCCATCCACACCCCTTTCCATCAAAATTTACCGAGAAATAGCTTCTTACTTTTTAATTAATTGCTATGTTGTTTTGTTTGTAAACGGAAGCAATCATCCTTTGGACAGATCAAAATGAATGTTGTCTGTAACCACGTGTTGGGATGTCTGTGCGCATTACTTAGGAAACTGGCCCGGTTGTTCAAAAGGTGGATAGCGCTATCCACCGGATAAATCACTATCCATTGGATAAGTACTAACAAAATCCATTGTGTTATCCGCTGGATAGTGATTTATCCGGTGGATAGCGCTATCCACCTTTTGAACAACCGGGACCTGGCCGTTTACTCTCACAAAAGCATTTTAGATCATCTCGGCTCGGCTGTGTACAGACAAACGAAAGAGTTTAATCAGGGCAACGAATACACGGAGAAATCCTCTGAGGTATTAGCTTTTTATATGCACTTTATTATAAGTTTTTTTTACCTTTTTTAAAGGTGCGGTGCCCCCGCGGAAAAGACCCTCATATATAAATGCCGGGAGTGCTTATCGTACCTTTTAGGGGTCAACATTTGTAGACTGGTAATGCTTAGGGTGTTAAAATCTAAAGTGACCGCCGTTACAATTTTCGCGGTAACTTTTAGGGTAATGTACCTTTATTTGTCAGTCAACTGAGGGGTATGATGTTTTCCCGTTACTCTTTGGCATAAGTTCGTAATTCCCAAGAGACTAGATTCGTAGTAAGATCGGATTTTGTCGTATGAAGTTTGCGACATGCGGTGTATTTTTAGCTTGAAGTAACTGCGCAGGAACATCAAATAGAAAAAACAGAGCGCGATAAGATGACGCAACCAGCAGTTTAAGATGATATCTGGTATATTTCTAGCTTCATGGAATAGTTGCATTGTAGCTGTACAAGTGTTGAAACATGAGGGGGTGTATATCAGTATTATAGTATGTCGCTTTTCACTAGGCCAAATCGGTTTTACTATTTATTTAAATAAAGTGCCGATGAAGTAAACAATTTTATTTGTGAGGGCCGGTAGCTCTCTGCACTTCACGGTTTGTTTTTAAAGGAGCCATGTCATGATGATTTTGACGTTTTAGGGTCAAAACTTCCAAAAATTAAAACAAAATGATTATAGAACACTAAGAGGAAAATATGATGTGAATTTTAGAATATGGAGTTAACTATAATCAGAGTTTTCACAATTTTAGTTTATTTTTCCCAGGCACATGGTTGTAAACTTGAAACCATTGGCCATTTTTTTCAATTTGCACTCCATTAACATCCTGGCCATCTCCAGCCAACGACACTTATTTTCACTCTTAGACCACTGGTAGAGTAATTTTAAACAAAACTGGACAATTTGTGTTGGGTTTCCACTGATATACAAATGTCTTTTGGGCTTTTTAAAGTGGCATTTAAAATGATGACATACATCGCCCCATTAACATGGAAAGAAAATTCCGCAGGGACACTCAACAACTGCCCTCGAACTACCTAATCATAATACTACAATTCAATGCTCATGTCGTCGTCCACAGTTCTTCAAACAAAGCCACATCAAACTTGTTCACATATTTGTAGGCTGATTTGTAAAATATTGCGTGACGTTCAGTGGCATTCTTGAAATTCCTGATGAAGAAAAGAGTCTGCTAAACAACCACTCTGATTGGTGGAAATATTCAACGTCAGATGACGTCAAGAACAACCCCTCAAATCAAGTACATCAGACGGAGAGAGGAGTAAGTGCGGGAGACCTCAAACCGTCTGAGAGTCGGGCTAGATAGCGGCTAAAGTAAAGTGCGCGTAAAATGTAAACGATTTCGCTTTTACGCCCCCCCCCCCCCCCCCCCCCTCGGGGAAGTACTCCTTGAAATTTTTAGTGGGGGTGTGCCGCGCGGTTCTCCAAATCCTGACCCTATTTCAGACCACACTACGCCATTTTCCATGCCGTTTTTAGGCCTGACCTCTAAAATTCATATCCGTTTTCAGACCTCGTTTGCGTATCTGAAGCATTGAATTGCACTGTATCATATCATTATATATTTTTATATTATTATATTTTTTGGTTTCTTCTCTTTCTCTCTTTTTCGTTTTAAGATGAAAAAAGAAATACGTTTATACGTTCTCGTGGGTCCCTTAGAAACTATACCTAATTTCAGACCAAAATTGCCATAATATACACCCGTTTTCTTTCAGACCAAACGGCTCAAAAACCTGCACACCCTTTGGGGAGCCACATACCTATACATATACATACCTAATCTCTGTGTTTTGAACGACCCTCCTGACAGTAGACAGCTCCAGGCTCAATATTTCACAAGCTAGTAAGAGTAGCCGAAAAGAGATTTCACACTGCACTCAGTACTGAAGCTAAGGGCGGTCGAAATCGAGCAATCTGACACAAAAAAAAAAAAACAAACAGACCGTATTTTCTCAATTAAACGCCCCCGGCGTTTATTTCAAACTTGGCCTAGTGGACCCGGCGTTTCTTTGAATCAGCAGTTTTTTCTCGCTTGCCATTTTTTAACGAAGGGTTATTATTCGTTTTTCTTGGCAGCCGTTTACCTTGCCCTTAAATTCTAACTTTATTATACCACAAATAAACGTTTGAGGGGCTTACTTACAACTTCCTCTATCATACCCAGCGTTTATTCGGGGCCCAGCGTTTAATCGAGAAAATACGGTATACTTTTTCGACGTCCAGATTTCCATACAGGTCTAAATTGAAATATCAACGAATACTCATAGTCTCTGTGCAAATAATACAACCTAATTAGAAGGTAAGAGGCAATTACTACAGCTAAGAAGCAGTTAAAAGTGGCAAAAGAGATACGTTTTCATTGGAAGAAAATCGGTATTCCCTTGGTAGAACCCAGTACTACTCTTCCTTATTTGCTAGTTACCAGTCTGTCACAGTAAAAAATTGGCCCGGGGCGGAACCCCCCATTTTCCATTTGAATGTGCTCGCTTATTGAGAAGGTGACGTTGTTATATGCGAGAGGTTTCACTTGCTGTAATTTGGCTTGTGCAGCTAATTTCTTTGATCTGAAACAAAGATATCAGTGTAACGGTCGATCTTTTATCACCAGTATCAAAGGTTGGAAATAGAAGGTGAGATTTTAGTTTGTAAAAGAATTGACGATTTTATGTTTTATGGTCATGAAGAGTTAAAGATGATCTGATTATATTATAATCATAATATGATATATATTAATCTGCCAAAAGTGTATTTTCATCATAGACTTTTACTGACCAGACAACAAATTCTCAGAATTTATAACGATTTTACTCCCCTGTTATGATCAACAAACTCGGAAAAACAGGGGACTATGAATAGCCAAATGCATAAGAGAAACTATGTGAAAATGTTAAATGCCACTATTAAATCACACAGGATAATTTATTTCCGATCGAAGAGTTGTGTTAACGTTAATTGAAGCCTGATAAAAGCGCGAGCATAAGTTTGGCCGGTAAATTTTCGATTGTTGAAGGATGTAAAAGTGTTTATAAATTTTATGGCAGTTTAATGTTGTCCCGTTCGGCATTTGCGCGTGTTAAATATCCAGTTTCTACCCGGTATTTCATCTTATGACCACAAATACCGTATTTTCTCGATTAAAGGCCGGGCCCCGAATAAACGCCGGGTATAATAGAGGAAGTTGAAAGTAATTATAAGCCCCTCAAACGTTAATTTGTGGTATAATAAACTTGAGATTTAAGGGTAAGGAACGACGGGCGAGAATAAACTGCTGATTCAAAGAAACGCCGGGTCCACAAGGCCAAGTTTAAAATAAACGCCGAGGGCGTTTAATTGAGTAAATACGGTATATTAAAGTGAAATGCAAGCTACCATTAAGGCCCGGACACACGCTGCAACTTTTCTTGCGGGTCATACGATGCAATTTGTTGCTCGAAACGTCGCAAAAATAGAACTCGATTTTATTTCTACAACTGTTGTGCACAACGTCGTAAGAAAAGTTTCACCGTGTGTCCGGGCCTTTATTGTTGTTATTCCCAATCAGATTCTGGCAAACTCGCTATTGATACATTTTTATTTATGTCGGTATTCTTAACAAATTAATCACAAACTGTTGGATTTATGAGGAGCGGAAAATAGATAGCAGCTCAAGTGAAATTCAGTGAACGTTTTCGTGATGAACACCTTCTCATCAGTATAAGCAATCATTACGCATTGTCGCTCCCCGGAGTGTTCTACTGTGTTACTACGATACTTAGAGTGAGGCAAAAAATGTTTATCAAAACATATCTTCTTGTCGATTCAAGTAAAGACATAATAGAAATCATTTTAAATTGTATTCCTCGACAAAATTTTATCTTATTTCTCCCAGCTGTCCATTTACGACCATTTATGTTATCTCAAAATCTATACAATTAATTGAGAAAAAGACAATTTAAAGGTTTCAAAGTTGTACTTCATTACAGATCATCTAAAGCAAGAAAAATGTCATGATGTTTTGTTAAAAAGTTTGAAACAAACCCTTTTTAAAGCGCAATGTCATCTATTTTTAGTATCGCTTTGAAAAGCCAAAAAATATATTTATTTCAATGGAAAAAACTAATGTTAACAATTGCCATACTAGTGCATAGAAACTAGCACTCATTATATTTGACCGCGGATGACCAGGATGGAAATGGATTGCAACTTGAAAAAAATGGCCAATGTTTTCAAATATTTCCTGTATTTTGACCAAACACAGCAAATTCCGAACCACCGATGTTACAAGTTATTAATAATATCCGGCCCCTACAGCAGTAACATATCTATATGGGAAAACGCTGCGTTTAATTACCTTGGAAACCTTTGAGAACAAGAGATATAATCAGTGTTCTTAAATCGAACTAGACTGCAAATTTTTCGCTGCCCGCACAGTCGCGAAGCGCCGAAAGCGTGGATCCTCGCGTGCGAAGCGCAAAACTCCGTTATCACCCTCGCTCCAGACCTTTCGTTCAAACACCGCGCGCATTCGTATGACTAACGCCAAAATACGACCGTTTTGCAGTTTAAAATCGAGCTCCAAACTAGTTTCAGTTCAATACCGAGACTGATAGGAACTATGCTTTATTTATATAACGCTTTCTGACAAATTTGACAAACGATGGCACCCACAGATAAACTTTGGGCGACTTAAGGCGACTTTAATAAGCAAAATAATTGGAAAATCCTGGCGATTTTACGCAATTTTAAGCGACTTACGGCGACTTAAGGTCCCAAAGTAGGCCTACAGATGTCGAAGGTTAATGTGGAGTCTACATTGGCATATTTTAACCTGATGGCCTGTTGGCCTATTAATATTGTTCACATGATGTCACTTTCGCTGCGATTTAGCGGTGAAATCCGCAGTAAAATTCAGCAAGTTCCCAACAACTGCGATATTCGACAAGTTCGATGTGATTTGTAAAATTCCAAATCGCACTGAAATCGCCGGCTGTTCACACGCAGGATTTAAAGCTGCAGCGCGAGATCGACGAAACATCGCAGTACAAATCGTCGCCAAATCGTAGTGATGCTTAGTTGTCTCTTTAGGTAGATAGTTTTTAATTTATAAATGAGAAATAAGGCTAGTAAGGGACGGACCATTTAATTTTTGTGGGGGGGGGGGGGGGGGGGGGGGAGAGGTTTGGGCAATTACCAAAAAAAATTCCTGCAGAAGAAATTTAAGAGAAAAAAAAATAGTGCATACTAAAGCACGTGAAAAAAAAATTCAAGCATTACTGCGCCTTTCAATAACATGCGGAATTTGATATTCAAATCTCCACCAACAGTTGCGTTATTCCCTGCCGTCAATCATAATTTATACGAAAGCCAACAGACCATGTAAAAAAGAAACAAACAAAATGGATCGAAATCTACTAATCATAATGCACGGACGTGACCTTTTGAACTCATTGAAGTGAAGATCTGTTTCCTGAGAGGTGAGCTAAGATGATTGACGGCAGTGTAAAACGCAACCGTTGGTGGAAATTTGAATTTCAAATTCCGCATGTTATTGAAAGGCGCAGTAAGGTGAAAAAATTCTTGCAAATAGTGATACTGGAAAAAAAAATTCATGTTCAGAAGAAATTGCCCAAACCTCCTCCCTCCCCCCCCCCCCCCCCCCCCCCACAAAAATTAAATGGTCCGTCCCTGAGTATTGTTGTTTTAGAAAGAGCGTTAGCCGGAAAATGTAACTTAAGTACGCTGATAGAGCGGTTTTCAATAGGCCATTTCCGAGTTGCCTTTAGCCTCTCTATCAAAGCGAGGCTAGGTGCGAAACCTTTCATATGAAAATGAGTTTTCATTCATATGCAAATAAGTTTTGTTTGAATGTTTTTGTGAATGAAAACTCATTTTCATATGAAAGGTTTCGCACCTAACCTCGCTTTGATAGAGAGGCTAAAGACAACTCGGAAATGGCCTATTGAGTGTCGTGAAACCAAAACCAAAGTAATTACTCTGGCCAATCACAACAGAGGCAGACAATCCGATGAACCTATCAGAACTCGTAGCAAATACATGTAGCCAGCGCCAAGCGCGGGAAAACACGAGCAGGTTTTGGTTTTACCTCTGATTGATTAATAAAGTGGCGCGAGATTTTTTAGCCAATCACAAAGCTTAACAATACAAAACGAAAGCAATCACCAAATTACTTTCGATACTCAATTTTACAATAACTGAAGTTATTATCGCATGCTGATTGGTCTTTTTTTATCATCAATAAGAGTACAGACACATAAAATTTTAATTTATGCAAGATGTCATCCTGTCAATTTTTTAGCCAATGAAATTTCTTTGTTGTTATCAGTTAGCCAATGAGAAAGCGAGAAAACTTATTGACAATGATTGCGTCAATTTGAATAAAACTCAGTTTTCTACGATTTTGGCGTTTTTGTTATTGTAAAAAACAAATTGACGTCAGTTTTTTATGCGTCTGTCTCTTATTGATGATAAAATTCGTTTTATCATCAATAAGAGGACAGACGCATAAAAAACTGACGTCAATTTGTTAATTGAAAACCGCTCCATGAGCTTTCAAGCAAGTTAAAATGGACATACTATTGCACACCCCTACCCCTCTCCCCCGCCGAAATACTGATAAAATGTACCTTATTATAGGAAATTAGCGCTCCATGAAATTAACGCGAATTCTCAAAATTCGCGTTAATTTAAGTCGCGTTAATTTTTGTGAGCGTTAATTTCCGCGACGTTATTTAAGTGGAGCGTTCATTTCCGAGACCTTAATTACGCTCCAAATTCAGCAGTACTGCCCGAACACATATAGCAACTAGGAAACAATAACCTTCTCTTTTCTCCGCATTATTTTTCAATCTTTTACAATGTAAAATCCTTAAAGATATGTCATTCTTGCTTTCTACTACAGCCAAAATATCTTTAGAGACATAAATAATCGCGTTAATTTTCACTGCTTCATTTTGAAAATTTGCCCCCTCTCTCGCCTTTATTTCCTTTATTCGAAAGAAATTTTCCCTCCAATTCGCGTTAATTCTTGGTTTTCACATGACGTCATCAAATTCGAAAATCATAAATTGTAATGCCTTCTGAATTTATATGTCCACCAGGTTGAAGATGACTTAAAAATAAATCTTTTCGCAAGTATCCAACCCGGTAGCGTCTTTCGTTTTGAAAATACAGCATTTTGAATTTCTGACTTTTCACCCTACGTGACACCAACATGGCGTCCGTGACAAAGCTTTTTCCTATGAAACAAGGGCCTCTCCTCGTGACTTTTGGCACTTTGGGCAGTTAAAGTATTAGGAATGCAGTTTATGCGAATGAATAATAGTTCACGAGAGAAAAGTAATCGTTGTCAGAGCGAAAGTGAAGTCCAGATGTTTTTATTGATTTCCGGCGGCCATCTTGGTGCCCCTCGGAGGGGCACAAAGATGGCGTTTCCATACAAAGCTCTGTAAATTTGAGTCGAGTGCTTCGACGAATAATTCAACAACGGGATACTGCACAGATCTGAGACTTAGCGAAGTTTTTTATTTGTTACTCTTTTATAACATTACAAATTATTGGCTTCTTTCACTAAATAGTTTTGATTCTAAAACATTATATCTTGGTGTCCCTCCGGGATGGCATTTCCATACAAAGCTCTGTAAATTTGAGTCGAATGCTTCGGCGAATAATTCAACAACAGAATATTGCACAGATCTGAGACTTCGCGAAGTTGTTTATTTTTTACTCTTTTATAACATTACAAATTATTGGCTTCCTTCGCTAATTCGTTTCGATTTTAAAATTTTATGGCGTGACAGTGAAAGCCAAGAATTTAAGTCGCGTTAATTTCAAAGACCTTAGTTTACAGGAGCGTTAATTTCCTATAATAAGATAACGAACGGTTTACAATGGAAAATTGCGTCCCAAATTCTACAGTGTTAAGAAGTCTAAAGTCAATTTAGTATTCCTCGCCACTTATTTTGTGCTTTTATCGATTTTAAACCCTATCCCGAATCAGAGTCTGATAAGGCGGGGTGTCAGTAAAACGCGGGGTCGGGGTGGGATTAGGTCTAGGATTAAGTATGGGATTAAGGGTTAGGGTTAGATTTTTTGGGCAGCAAGAGAAATTTGGGCAAAGGCAGTTTTTAAAGAAGTTTCCATAAGTCATTGAGTGCCACGTGATGGTCATGCCGGTGGGAAGCCGTAAAGGCCATATACGGGCAAATGGAACGCATTGTAAAAGCCCTGCTTACGCTGTCTTCAGACAAAGATCCGAAAACCTACTCTGAGAGCAGAGCCTTATTGACCGCCATTTGTGACTTGGAGTTTATCTTCGGACTGTGTGTGCTGAAAGTAATCTTGAGTAACACTAATAGTCTGTGCCGATATCTTCAGGGGAAGACGGTCGAATTCATCGGATCTCCGCTCGTAGAAATGCCGACATGACCATTTAGACCCTACGCCAGTGTACGGAGTGAAGAAAGTTTCAACAGCGTATCCATGGAGGATAGCATCAGCAATGGGTCTGAAAATGAAGAAGTGGCTGACCAATTCTCGGTTTGAATTACGAGAAGCCAGGGCACCCAGACAAATGCCATCGCGCCGCCTTCAAGCCCTTGTAGCTGAACACGCGCAAAGACAAACGCAGCTGACACCGGAATCGTATCACCGTATTAACACTTACTATGCGTCCATCGACAAGGTGCTGTCTGTGCTTGAGCTCAGGTTTAGTGGAAATGACCAGGAAACACTCTGTACTTTGGGAAATATCTGTCACAGTGAAACACAAGATAAAGAAAGCTTCTCCCGCGTTGCTAAATTTTATAAAATCGATGGCGGGATTCTGGAAGCCGACCAGAAAATGCACGCGAGTTTCCGTCGTGTGCGCTGATTAGGCTACATGACTGTTTCAGAAATGCTGGAGACAATGCACAAGAATGATCTATTTGATATGTTTCCAGAATTTTCGAATGTGGTACATATCCTTGCAGTGATAACTGCTACATCGTCTTCTGCACAACGATGATTCAGTGCGTGGTGCAGCCGGATTGAAAACTTACCTCCGCAACACCATGGGGCAACAACGTGTCAGTAACATCGCACTTATTTTGAAGGGGCATATGCCAACTCTGTAGTCAACAATGACATGGAATTCCAACTTAATTAAATAGTCTGATAATGTCATGATTTATCACTCAAAAAATCACAGGGAGAAAAAGCAACTCCAACTTGATTAAATAGTCTGATAATATCTTGATTTATCACTCTATCAGAGGGAGAAGAAGGAACTCCAACTTAATTAAATATTCTGATAATATCATGATTTATTACTTTATCAAAGGGAGAAGAAGGAATTCCAACTGAATTAAATAGTTTGATAAAATCATGATTTATCACTCTTTCAGAAGGAGAAGGAACTCCAACTTAATTAAATATTCTGATAATATCATGATTTATTACTTTATCACAGGGAAAAGAAGGAATTCCAACTGAATTAAATATTCAAATAACTATCATGATTTATCACTCTATCAGAGGGAGAAGAAGGAACTCCAACTGAATTAAATATTTAAATAATGTCACGATTTTTCACTCTATCAGAGGGAGAAGAAGGAATTCCAACTTAATTATTCTGATAATATCACGATAACATATGTTTATATGATAAAAACCTTATGCAGAACTCAAGAAATCAACCCCTTTTAAGACCAGTGATTAATAATGGTAATAGGACTGAGTGGAGTCCAATTCGGTCTGTAATCATACGAGTGACCGCGAAGCGGGAGTCCGATTTGTTTAATCACGAGTATGATTACAGACAGAATTGGACGACATGAAGTCCTGTTACCAATTAATCATAACTATAACAAAATTTGAGGATAAAACGTTAAATGGTTACACGTTTTGGTGATTAAAAACATAACAATTGAGTGTGTTTTTGACCGAGATGCACGCACGGAAAAAGGATAGCGCGCGCAAATGAGGCGTACTGTCCAATTACATCGTCCAATTACAAGCATGAAGCGTAAACTGTCTTATTAATGCTCTAATCGTATCAATAACAAAATTCTCGATTGTGATTGGTCATCTGCGCGCCTATTTCTTACGTAATACGTTTTAATCGGGCCTGCTGATAACCAATCATATTCGAGAATTTTGTTATAGTTTTGAATAATCATGATATTGGCAACATCTTTTACAAGAAACATGTAAGAAATGTCATGTATCACAAGTACGCGATAAAGTGATAAACCACAATGCTGCACCTCTCTCGTAAAGTTAGAGAGTAACAACGTTGTATACAAAAGAAGCAGTACTACGGAAAAGATAATTCTCAACAGTTATACTAGACCCGGTGCTGGGCATATTTAACAACACCACAATAAAATATTATTCAGTAGCTTTTAGATAAAATCGGTCATTTACAGAGAATGTTATAGAATCACAGGCCTTGTACAGCCTTGCAGTGACATGTAAAGAAATCCAGTAGTCCTGTGGCATTCCCAAGCGCCGCAGTGATTGGTCCATTTGGGTAGTTCCGTCAGTTCCGTACCGAACTGTATCGCACCAATAGAGGTTTTGCACGGCAGCTATGTTGCATGGCAGGAACAATAGATTATTTCCCTATGGGAAAGAATGTTCTCAAAACATTTTCATTGTTCCTGCCATGCAACATGGCTTCCGTGCAAAACCTCTATCACTTTCCAGATTCGACTCAATTTGAGCGTCGTCTAGGTATCGCTTCGTCGATAGATTCATGTGTAAAAGTGGGGTTGCAGGCCTATCGACTTGCACCTCATGTTGTTTAATGCCATTTGCTTCTTCTTTATGTTTTGAACGGGTATAAATTTAGTTTGTTATGGAGCATAGAAAGCTATTTAACTTGTAGGGTTTGTCTCATTCAAGGCGGGGAGGCTAATCAGAGCTGACGCGAAAAGTACGTTCGATACAGTCGGTACGTTCGTTACAGTCGGTACGGTCAGTACAATCGGTACGGTCAGTACAATCGGTACCGGCGTTCGTTACAGTCGGTACGTTCGTTACAGTCGGTACGGTCAGTACAATCGGTACCGGCGTTCGATACAGTCGGTACAGTGGTGGATCATGCGAACGCCATTAGAAGCCGGTAGTGTAGTAGCTCTATTGTTAAGGTCGAGGGGGAGGAGGGGGGGGGGGGGGTACTCCCCAAAAATTTGGGTGGGGTGTGCGGCACACTTCTTAAAACCCTTAACCCAATTTCAGACCAAAATATGCGATTTTTCCTACCCAATTTCTGACCTGACCCAAAATTCGACACCCTATTTCAGACCAGGAAATGGTTTCGTTTGCGTAAACATTTGAGAAGGGCTTCTGATTCCCCATGTTAATCAAACCGCATTTCTCAAGGGGTGAAAAAAGTAGCTTCTTCTAAACTCCATACTCAATTCCAGACCAGAGTGAGCAAACCATACCCTATTTCAGACCAAAATGGTCAAAATCTATACCCTATTTCAGACCAAAACGGCTTGAAAACCATACCCTCTAGGGCCGCACATACCTATATAGCTTATATAAGGGAGTAAACCCCCACCCCCCGGGTGTTAAGGGCGTTGCGGCTGCTCTTGGTTTTAGGGCTAGGAGCCATTTTTCTGTTGTTTGTTATGTTGTCGCTCTGGAAGGGTGAGACCTTACGAGAGCTGCTTCATCTGACCAATTAGAACGTGGCTTTGGATAACTACGGGCCTACCTGAAATCACCAGAAAATGAAGACTGTAATCAAGTGTTCTTCCTTTCATTTCAATACGCACATCAATATTTCATTCGAACACTCAAAAGTTGGAACTCCACTGTGTCAGCATAATGAACATTACCACAGTAAAGCACTGCAAAATGGCTTTCATTTAATGGACTCAGTAAGACTTTTAAAAGTTAGCAATCACTGCATGACTAGGTTGACGTTTCATGAATGCCTGTTTGATAAACACTTCGGCAAAAAAAGTAGTTTTTTAAAATACGTGGATACTGCAGCTGCATTTGTAGGTGAAGGTTAAGGCAAATTTATTATCAATTCAAAAGCATTAAACACCGCCTAGGGATCCTTCAATAATTCCACCAGGTATGTGTCTAGACGAGGTGAAGATAAAAGAATAATTCAGAAGTGTATGAACTAGAAAAAGCTGTTGAGTTTTCGGCATTAGCTTAAGTAACATCTCGTAAAAATGTGCTAATTTACATTGATTGGAACAGAACAGCAATTAACGGGGAATCGTACAGTATTCATGTTATTTCAAAATTCGCTGTCTGTATTTGCATTAAAACTCCCCCTTTGAATAATTGATTACGGCCAAAAAGGGATCATTATGAATAAATACATCTTTAAGTGGAAAATTAAATCCTTTGAAAAGAAAAGGCACAGAGAGGTGAAAATGTGGGAATAACACATCGGGTAATGTCTGCGGTTCCTCCACGGACAGTTAATATTACACACGTTTTTCGGGGTAGGGCTGTGGTTTGGCCCAACTTACAAAAGCGCTGAACTGAATATACAACACGTTAGGAGGGAAAAAAGGTTAATCGTAAATTAAAAGGTTGGTCTTCACTGAGATGCATGATTATTTATGCTTGTCGCTGGCTGTTGTTACTAAAGCTAGAACCCCGTATGTCGTACATTACACAGAAAGCCGACAGATAGGTAGTTATTTTGCTAAGCAAATAATATTATACAGATTTTTTTTCAATGCATGCTAATATAGAGCTCAAGAGTTTGAGTCAAATGGGTATTTCGATTTAGAAATTTTGTAATGATTCTGAATCTAAATATTAATATCCAAATTTCAGAGGATTTGGACGACATCACAAGTGCATCGACGTGAGAAGATAAAAGTTTTAGCAGTTTGACTATTAACGGAAAGGGTAAGTCGATTATAATTATCTCAAGGACTTTATAATAAATAATTAGTGTAGCTAGAGGATGGTTAGCTTTCCTGACCCAAGGCGGCTTATTATATGCCCAGTTCAAACAAATTGAAGTTGCTATAATGAGTTGTTTCTACATTCAGTATAAGTAAAGTTTAGGAGCTGAGATTCGAGCTATTTAAAGGTAAAGTAGTCTCCTTGCTACAACAAAAAAATCCAGTTTCTTCACAAAACAGAAAAGATAATAAAAGTTGAATAAGGGCGCACCTCAGCTGGTGTATCGCGTTTTAAATCGAATTGCATGCACATATATCGTGGATATTGCATCCTATTAAGTAAGGTGGAAAAAGGTTTAGATTAAAAGAGAACGTAAGTGATCAACATAATGTTTTGTCAAACAACTAAAAAAGGTCATAAAATGGCTGGGAAATCAAGATAAACCATGTTTTTTCCCCGGATAATACAGCGTACGCGTAAAAAAGTCATGTGATAAGGTACGTTGAAGGAATTGAGAATTCATTGAGTTGGTTCAGAAAACTGTTTAGAAAACTGTTCAAAAAGGTATTCCACGATTCCTCTCTGTCTGTTTCTTTATCACACATCTTTAAGTTATGTTTTTAATTTATTCCGTAGTTCACAGTGGTGAACTAATCGCTAGTAACAGTATTGACGGCTATTTTGAAATTAATATCATCGTTAAAAGCGTTGCATGTTTTACCTTTTTCAGATGCTTTCTGATTTGCCGTTTTAAAATGTTATTAAAAATTGCACATGTGCAGTTTGAGCTTTACATTCACGATCAATCCACGCCTTCGTCAAAGAATCAAGTGCAAAAAATAATTAAATCACTGATGTTTATATTTCTCTTGGAAAACAGTTATGTTTAGAAAATCTCCCATCCCTTCGGTGATATTAAAAACAGGGTTGGAACAAAGTAGGGCTTTATATATCGCGGCTTGATAATATTTAATTTGCATAAAAAGAGAAAACACAGAATTAATTTAATAGCCGAGACGCCAAGGGCTTGTGTTTGCGTTTCTGCTTATGTCGTTCTTGAAAACAGGCTCAAGGACACAGTCATAAAAGATTGATATGCTAAGTTAAAAAAGGTCTTAGTCATAAAATGGAAGGCATTTTTACAGGCCATAATCATTAGTTTTTTTTACTGATATATATCGCACTTTACAAGATTAAATTAATGCAGTCTTTTTTGATATCTTCCATGAGTAACACGTCGTCGATCGAGCGACTCAGTTCTTTTTCTACCGTGTGGCATTAAATTTTTGCGGGTTTTAATTTTCGGAATTTTTTCTATTGCGTTTTCTTTTCACGATCCGCAAAAAATAGTTCCCGCCAAAAAAATTCCTGCAAAAATTTTCTCCGCAAACATTTACTCCATTGTCGAAATTATATGTACAAACATCACCTTTTACACGTAATATAAAATCGCGGTGGTACTCATTTACTAAAAACGTCTCTTTAGTCGTTCAGGTATAATTGTTGATTAACGTGTTTTACATCTGCATTTTGCTTCATCTTTATTCCGAAACGTAAATGTTGTAATTCTAATTGAACGCGACTTCCTGCAACAAATCGCAAAAATTAATTCCCAGTAAGAAAAACCAGTCATTCCTAGTTCCCGCAAAACCGTTTTGTGACAAAAAAATCGCCTGGCCGCAAAATTAACTGGAACTCCCGCAAAAGTTTCGTGCTAGACGGTAATCATTAGTTCTTTTTACTGATATATATCTCACTTTACATGGTTAAATTAATGCAGTGTCTCAAGTCACTTGCCATCAGCCTCGAGTATAAAAGTGCTTTACAAAGTTTATGAAAATATCATCAGGTGAAGACACTTTCTGATTTTAAGGAAAAAAATGAAATACTATCTTTCGTTTCCGATGCCAAAACCTTAATGTGACCATTTTAATAAAACCTTTCACTGGAATGTTTGGATTTTTTTTTTATCCGGTTGGGGCTTACAAATGTGCTTTTGAGGATCAAAAGGGTTGATTTAATAAAACACATTCTTACAGGAAAGCAGCGGGGGTTGTATCGACAGCAACCACGTCATACTTTCATAGCTAGAAAAGTGGAAATTGCCGCATTATTTTGGAGCCCAAAAGACTATTATATTTATGTAATGATCCTCCCAAAATATTGTTCGTGGATTGATTATATTCGAATCGCGAGAGCATTCGCATTTTAGAAGAGGCGTTGTTTTACATTTTCAATGAAATTTGCATGAAACTTAGCAACGGTGATTGATGTTTTTCAATCAAATTACTGCATACAGGTTGACATATTATATATGTGTCATACTGAAGGAAAAGAAAGAAATGCGTGGGATGGAGCAATAATTAAGTGTTTGGCGGATATTGAATCCACACTGTGCAGAGCAGAATTCTACCATATTAGACATATTAGTCCGCAAAAATTGAAAGGCAAATTTACCTTTGCAGCAGAAAGCGAGCAGAGCCCGTTTAAATGAAAGCATTATTGGAAAAAAGGAAACAACAATTGTGTTGCTAATGTATAGAGCCATTCGTAATCATGACATGCAGCCTCTTTAACAAGAGTTTGGTTCTAAATGACATCTCGTTCAGTAGTCTATAAACAACTGTGTTCAATTAAACGTTTTCCTTCCAAAAGAAAAAAAATAATTGAAAGTGTCCCGTTGATTTGCTTGCTCGAAAAAGTCACGTTCCAATTTCTTGTAGGATTCAAGCGGAAACTTTTAAGGGTCATGATTATGATAACTGAAAAAACATAGTTAATAACTTTTAGTCTAAAAGCAATCCAATCCAAGGATTTTATTTATATGTCTTGCAAAAACTCATATGCCGAATTATTCCATCATTATTAATAACAACACAGACAACGCGAAAGACGGAATGTGTATTATGAGGTATGTAGTCGGTGGTATGACAAATTTCCGCACCGGCTGCGGAAATTTTGATATCGTAAGATGCTGTAAGAGTAAACTTGGGGGTAACGTAACTTTTGTCAAACTGATAAACTGTCAGTGAGTGCAAATGAACTGTAAAGGAGTTAGTTTTTAAAGAAACAGTAGTGCTGCGTCGCTGGGGGCGGCGAAATCATCATCATCATCGGCTAGCCCTTCGTCAGAGCTCCTAGTCCTTCGCTAACTTGATAATATGTAGTAATTTTGTTGCTACGTGGTTTGTTCTGTTTGCCCTTCAACATTATCAGCTCCTTCTTCCCTTAAGTGGAATAGAGCAGGAAATCAATTTCCTCCATGCATAGCCGACTCACTTACGGAGCACCCAACAGGAAATGTTTAGGAAAACGCCGTGGAATGTCGTTGTACCGTTTTTCCATATCATTTTACTGCCCTTAAAGGAAACTATGTGAAAGCTAATACAGTTTGATCTTTTCAGTTCTTTAAGCTGAATATTTCAGTAGTAGAAAATGTTAGGAAAGGAATCTTATCCCCGAAATTTACTGGCTGCTTTCTCCTTTTCCAAAATCCTAGCGGACGTTATTTCGTACCCAACACGTCGACATTTTTTATCCCTCCAAAAACAAAAAGGCGTTAAATTTTCCGATGTTACGAAAGTTTAAGGCACCATTGTATTTTACTAAAGGAAACTCTAGTTTTTAGTCAAATTAATTACGATTTTTAAGATGATTCAAGGCCTTCCCAACAGCTGTTCCACAGAAACGATTTAAAGGGCAGTGTGACCTATTTTTATTATCACTATCAAGACACAAGGAAAGAACATGAAAAACTGAATTGGCCAACTATTTGATGTTACAATCCATTTCCATTCTGCGCGTTCGCCGCGAAAGACATTTTATTTTATTAAAATACAGTTTGAGTGCACTGGTATAGTAATTGTTAACCACTATTTTGAGAATATTTTATTGTTACACTGAATAGTTATTATGTTTTGGCTCTCGACACACTCAAATAGGCGACATTGCCCCTTAGTCTAGTCTTGTTATTTCATAGGAACGCAAGCAAGAGAAGGAAAAGATTAAGATAAATGCACTGAATCATTGGAAAAACCAGCAGAGAACACCATGAACCCGTACTGGATTGGACACATCTTTATTTTCCTTCTGTTTGCCATGAAAATTACCGACTGGTAAGCTTGTAATCATTGTAATTGCACTATTTCTTAACGAGTTTTATAATAAATAAAGCTTAAAATACGTAATTATGTTGGATGTGGAAAACACAAGTGTATATACATGGGTTTTATACATGGCTGATGACAGTTCGTTTGGTATAGTGCAGCTAAGTTGCTGCATGCTAAGCCATGGGGTGTGGTTAAATCGATCAGTTGCAACTTAACGAATAGATCGACATTGTACGTAAAAATAAGCACCTTTTATAATCTTTTTATTTTTTATTTTGGATATTTAGTACAGGACATCTACCAAGAAATGGGACAGTAAACACTTCAATGAGTTTGGGAGAATATTTAACGACGAAATACGATAAGGCGATCAGACCAAAATTTGGCTCAGGTGAGAAATGCAGGAAATTTACCGAACGTGATAGAGGCTAACACTCACAGCAGTGAATATAAATCGTTCAATACACGCATAGAGCCTAATTTTAAGAGTTATTTTCATACAAGTAGAACATTTTTCTTTTCTTGTACGTGCTTCCATAATTCTAAAGCTATGGGAACACTTGGGGGCTATGTGACCATTTTCAGTGTTACTTTGAAAAGCCAAAAGACAGCTGTATTTCTAACAGTGGAAACCGAAAATAATGGTCCAGTGATTATACTAGTGCTCTTAGAGTAAAAATACGTGAAAAGGATGGAAACAGATTGCACTGCAAGTGACTTGAAAACTCTCACCGGGAGGTCCAATTGTTTATCGTCTTGTATCATGGCTGGTTTATACAAGTTTTAATACCGGGCAGATACGTGTAGAGCCGCCGCCAAGCGCGGGAAAACGCGAGCGAGAAAGTCACCATTGGTTGAGGTTTACTTCTGATTCTACCGCGGTCAAACGTCAGAGGCGTTTCTCGTTTCATTTATAGTGGCAATTTTATTTAATATTAAATGGAAATATGGGCAAGGATGTATAAAAGAAAAATTAGTTGATGTTACTATCTTTTAATTTTTCTCAAAATGATGGAGCTTTTTCCGTTGAAAACTGACCAAAACTCTTTGCGCCTGATCAAAATTATGTTGGCAAATGGCGCCGACAATTCTGCAGTTCACAGTTTTTAAACGCTTAGAACTTTTTAGTAAACTTTCAAAACGTTTGGTAAATTGACAGTGTATTGGCAATATATTAAACTTTAAACAGTGAAAATGACAACCTTAACTTTCAAGTACTTTGCTTAACTTTTGCAAATTTCTCTCGTTTGACCGCGGTTAAACTTCTGATTGGCTGAGAAAGTTGCGCGAGATTTTTTACCCCAACACAAAGCATAGCAATGCAAAACCAAAGCAATCACGAAATTCCTTTCGGCACTCAATTGAAAACCGCTTTATCAAGACTTGTCAAGTTTCACTAATCCACTTTTTATCCCTTTTTATGTTCTCTGTTTTGTCCGGTAGGTAAACCTATTGAGGTGTTTATCGACCTTTATGTGGAGTCATTTGGAAACATAAAAGAAGTGAACATGGTAAGACGTTATGGCATCCGGACTTTAGCTTGAAGCACTCATACAAAAAATTGACGGAAATAAAGTCTAAATGTTAATTCTTCTACAGTCAAGATACTCAGCGCGTTCCGCTTATCATTTGGGAATGACTTTCATTAATCGGGAACGGATTGCATTATTGAAATCAAAATTCAGGTTTAAAATTGATTATTGGAATCTTCCAACGGTAGCCTCATTCGAAATAACTGCGAATGCTGCTTGGTTTGTTATCGACATCAGGCGAATGTTTACGTGTAAAGCAGGCAACAGTTGGCAGCTTGACACATCTGACCTATTTCTATTGGCTCAACAAAACTTATCACTGAGTTTTTTTTATTGACGTATTAAAAGAACTCCGCATTTATTAAACTCCGAAGAAGAATTCTTATGCCTTTTGACCTAACCCCTTCAAATGACAGTGGAGGCACGGTGGTGTAGTGGTTAGCACGTCGGGCTTTCAACCTGAAGGTTGGTGGTTCGAGCCTGGTCTCTGCCGTCGTGTTGTTTCCTTAGACAAGAAACTTTACTCCACACTGTCTCTCTCCACCCAGGTCTATAAATGGGTACCGGCGACAAAATGCTGGGGGTAACCCTGCGATAAACTAGCATCCCATCCAGGGGGGAGTAGCAATATTCCTAGTTGCTTCATGCTACAGAAACCGGGTTAAGCTCCGGCCGTGTGGGCCATCGTGGCTCGTGTGTGACTTTACCTTACCCTTTACCCTTCAAATGACACACCCCCAGTGCTGCCTTGCCTGAGCTCTGTTTACTGGGCAACGAACAAAACCAGAGAATGGGCTAATATGGCTATGGGCAAAGGCCCATAGCCGCTTTTATTTAAATACCAAGTATCATCATTAAAATCTCTGATACATAGTTTGGCCCAGTAAAGGTTCGAGCACTGAAAACGCCAAAGCATATGTGCTCTGAGCACATAAGCAGCCCCACCCCAGGCAAACGCAGCACAAACAAGGAGTGTCACCCACATGATAAGAAAACTGAAAATATATGGAAGCAAACAATATGGAACAGTCGCCCTTGCAAACTGAATCCACCAGATAAGCAACCCTTAACTGTGTATTCAAAATTATGGCTAGCATGAATTTATCATAGGTCAAACGAGAACAAAAGCGGCCTATGCTAACTGTGTACATCTGGTAGACAGTGTGAATGAGCATCAGGTCAACAACATGGTGGGATAGCCGCCCTTGCACACTAACCCTCCATTGTGGCAAAAAAATTTTGAATAAGAAAACTATGCAAATGGTTAACCCAAAGAAAACAGCCGCCCTTGCAAACTGAAACTATTGGGTCAACCACTTCCCTAAACGGTACTTGCTGCATTAAAATTAACCGAAAAACCCCTCATGCAAAAATCCCTGAATACAAGAAAAATGGTAACCCCAAGTAAAAAGCAGCCGCCCTTGCAAACTGGGGAAACCATATCCAACATTTGCACTTACAAGATAGAAAGTAGCCCAAAAGGCCTCATTACTGGCAAAACT
The DNA here is from genome assembly GCA_022457155.1 of Cladopsammia gracilis. Classification (NCBI taxonomy): domain Eukaryota; kingdom Metazoa; phylum Cnidaria; class Anthozoa; order Scleractinia; family Dendrophylliidae; genus Cladopsammia; species Cladopsammia gracilis. Next base: position 1,241,014 of record JAJGOT010000164.1, on the reverse strand, counting down.
TCAAGAATATAAGAAAGTAAGCAAATGATTAACCCAGGGCGAAAACAGCCGCCCTTACAAACTGAATCTACCGGGCCAACCACTCCTCAAAGGTGTTTGCACTTGCCGGATGAAAATTATCCTACAGCTGGTTAAGAACAAAGACTGGGTACTCTTATGTATCTTTGGAAGGCGTTAGATTTCCAACGACCTAGCAAGCGAATTTGTGCGTCAGAGAACCCTTGGTCTGCAGCATGCGAGGCAGCACCGATACGGAAACTATGCCCCTTGTAGCGTGAGGGGGCCAGACCACATAACTGAATGGCCATTGAAAGCTGGTTTGAAAAACTTCATCGAGACACTGGTGACCCATCCACTGTAACAAATATGGGACCTGGTCTAGTGCCTCGCATATCCAAATATTTGGATAACAAGTCAACAGGCCAAGAATTAGGCTGCCGTGAAACCTCAACTGAAAAGGGGCGTTCATTGTAGCTATGCTTGAAATTTCCAAAAGTCACCTTGAAGGCTATTAAGTCCCCTGCCTAATATAATTTAATAATTTAGTAAGCTGGAAAAGGTTAAGGGGAGGATTAGCACCACGCCTGGGGACTGATGTCATTTCACCTATACGTAAAAAGGCATTAAAGGCCAGGGAACACATGGCCCGAAACTGACATATTTGGTAAGCAGAACCTTCTAAAGAGGTAGCTGCAGAGATCAATTTATCCAAAATTGGCAGTGTGATGGGAAGACGGCTGTCGAGATGAAAACCCACCTTATTATAGCCTTTGAGCATTTGGGAGACATAAAACACTTTTGCGGGATCTGAAAAACCCATAAGCTTATGAAAATAATCGATGGCTGAAATGTTTGTGGTTACAGTGGATGGGGCATATTGAGAATTAAACAAATATGCTATAAACAAGGCCAAAACGGACGGTGAATGGGAAGCGCAGGAAAGGGTTGTTGAAATACAAAGTTAAAAATGTTTGAAAAAGTTTCCAAGCACGCTGATAGGTTCGTTGGTTCGTTGGTTCGTCAGTTGCAGATGACCACGTATCTCTGTGGGCAGGTGATGCATGTAAGCTGGTGCCAGTTGTCTGAAGGTCTGCAAATGTAACCCGGAGATAGAGCATCAGCCAATTTGTTGTGCAAGCCTGGAATGTGCTTAGCTTGGAAACAAACATTGTGACGAAGACACACCAGCACCAGCTTACGAACAAAAAACATCAAATCCCGATCTCGACAAGATTGCTTATTGATGACGTGCACCAAAGCCTCATTGTCTGTAAAAAACAGTATGCGGCTATTTCGCATTTCATGCCCCCAGAGGTGTAAACTGAGCACAATGGGATGGAACTTTAAAAATGCAATGTTGCGATGCCGCCAGCTATCAGCCCCCCCCCCCCCCCCATAACACCAGTACTTGCCAAAAATGGCACTGAAACCAAGGGCACCAGAGTACAATTCAAGTTGGTGGGAGTTACCCCAATAATCCGGAACAGCCATTAAAACCCGAGAGAAAATTCTGCCAAACCAACAAATCCTCCTTCACTTCCCTAGAGAGTTTAATCATAAAATGAGGTTTTCTAACACCAAGGTTAAGATCAATTAAACGGCGTAAAAATGCCCGGCCGGGAACAACTACTGTGCAAGCAAAATTCAGTAAACCTGTTAACAATTGGATTTCCTTGAGAGTAACTTTTTGACGTTTAAGAAAGGCCGAAATTAAATCCTGACACTTTCCAATTTTTTCCTGGGGGAGCTGAGCTTCCATCAGGACTGAGTCTAACTCAATGCCTGCAAATTCCATAGTTGTTGACAGACCGGCAGTTTTTTCTGGTGCCATGGGAATGCCCAGCCAGCGACAAATCATTAAAAACAACTCTAATTGTTTCTTACATATAACTTGTGTGGGGGAAATGATCAGGAAATCATCCAACAAATGCAAATATAAGGAATATGCAACTTATTCTGGGCAATCTATTCGATGGCAGTAGAAAAGGTTTCAAAAGTTTTACATGAACTTGAACAGCCCATCGGTATACACCGGTCGTGGTAATACAATCCTCGCCAACATATCCCTAACAGATTATAACCATGAGTGCGAATTGGAGTTAACCGAAGTGCATTTTTTATATCAGTTTTAGCCAAGTAACAACCGGGGCCGACAGCTTTAATAGCTCGAATTGCATCCTCCACTGTGGCATAAGAAACGCTAGTATGCTCGATAGGAATTCCATCGTTCAAAAATGAACCTCTAGGAAAGGAATGGTGATGGATGAGTCGGAATTCGCCCTCAGGTTTCTTAGGCACTAAACCCAGTGGGGATAATCGAAATAAGGGAAAAGGTGGGGAGGTAAAAGGACATGCAAACCAATGGGCTTCAAGCTCTTTAGCAAGTTTAGCATCAACCACCTCAGGGTTTTGAATGGCAGATAGTGGATTTGGAGCCTGACATGAAGAACGGGGCCCTTCGTAATGCAAGGGAAAGCCCCCTTGAAAGCCATTGAATAAAAATTCAACAATTGAAGGGTTATACTCCGAAAGAAAGAACATCAAATTATTAAGGTTTACGGCTGTTGGCAGCAACTTTTGCTGGGGAGGGCTGGGGAGACTTTTGCTGCTGGGTAGATGTTGGGGGGTTTCCTGGGTCCCCGAAATCGAGAAGCATTGAATCTATTTCCGCTGAAGGTACGAACATTACAGTGGAAACCCCTATGGGGGCTCTCGCATTTCCAGCATGAGTGTTTGAAAGAACACCCAGAACAATCACCACCCCTGTGGAACTTGTAACAATAACCCCTAGGAACATGGCCATTAGAAACTGATTTCCCATTGAGGAATATTACCCCAGGGAAGGGCTGTGGACTGGGATTGCCTTAAAAACCGAAAATTATCATCGTAACAAGACGCTCCTAGCAGCCTATACTCATGCGCATGCGTAAGTAAGTTAAGAAGATGATAAGAAGATAAGAAGATAAGAAGATGTCCGACATGGCGAAGAGTACCCCTTTCATTCAGTCATCGTTCCTGCAAACCACGTTGTTTACTATTGATTGTTTTGGAAATGAAGGCTGTACCACAATGAAGGGAATGATTCTTCTATGTCTTATATATACCAAACATGAACATTGCTAATGTAAGTAGGGTTGTAGGAGACGCTGTCGTGACACTTGAGTAACGCTCTTTTACCGGAAGTTAGAGTAGCCGTAAGTCACTAAACAGGAAGTGTAGTGGCAAAGCTATGAACCGGAAGTGTACAATTTAAAATATGCGTGCATAAATTTGCATGCAAAATCGTGACACAAAAAATAAAAATAATAAAAATAACAAGAAAAACGGAGCCGAAACCTTACCTCATGCCGCTTCGCGCATGAGTAAAAACGCCATTTATGCCCCCTGGCAGCCAAATCCTGAATAGTGGCCCCATATTTCATCAGGATGAGCCCTCCTTGGAATTATGTATAGTAATTTGAAATTTTTCATCCAAGTGCGGTTCGGACCAGTGGCGACCCAAAGTCAATAAACTCCTCCTGCCATATTTTTGTCTTAATTTTGGCGGGGAAACGGGCGTCGACTAGCAAATTCACTGAGGTGAAGACCTCTTTTGGCTTTGCTGCCCCTGACAACATACCCCTCTCACCTGCCAAGGTTGAACCGACAGCACGGACAGCATTTTCCACGACGGGTACCTCAACTGGACCGCTCCCTGAATTTGATGTGCCATTTTCTTGGGTCATCCTGGTCGGTATGGAGTGTTGGGCTCCTGCTGTTGCCATAAGGGGCTGCAACTGCTTGGTCACCTCTGTTGTTACACGTGCAACCAGGTGGTCCAGGAATGCTGGGGAGACGGTCCCAAGTGCATTGTCGCTGCCTGAATGAAGAGGTACAACAGGTGGTACTACTGCCCCGCTACCAGAAGGCCCTTACTATGCACTGCATTTTCCTGAGCGATCCTCCGTGCCTGCCACTCACAGAAAAAGAATCCAACAACAAACGAATCAACTCTTCAATTTCTGACCCCGCCACCTCAAGCCAAATATCAACCAGGTCATTGGTACCGATGCCCAAAATAATGACTGCGGGAATACGCGAAGAAACAACCCCAAGGTCATGCTGGCGTAATTTTCTCACCGTACGACCGCCCACGCCACTCAAATAAACAATGGCGTCACTCGAGAGATGGACATTCTCGTCCGCCCGCGAGTCGAAGTTCGACCCAAAGTCATCCCTCAATCTCCGAACAAACGAATGACCTAGAATAAGGACCTTGGGAGGTGAAAGAGCCATTTGCCTATTAAAACAATAAGTCTCAAACAAAACCAGAACCGAAACACACGTGGCACCGAACGACCGAAATGAGCGAACGCGAAGGCGTTTTAAAATGAAATCAATACCAATTTGGTTAAGAGCAAAATAAATCGCAAGAAAACCGTGAAATAAGACCAAAAACCGGATAAAGCAGATAAAGGGGGGATGATATCACTAGAAATAAGACAACTTACCTCAATTTGATAAAAATACGTCTTGCACCGCAGATGATTCAGGACGAATGACGCTCACATGGCTTTTAGGTCACAAATATTTTATTTAAAATGCTAGTGCTCTGCTGGCTCTGAAAGAGGAATTTTCACGGAAAGTGATGAAAATTTTCTATTAAGTCCAAGCGACTGAATTCACTGAAACCAACAGCGACCAACGGTTGTGTATTTCGCCAGTGGACTTTTGCTGACTGATGTCAGTAAATAAACCAATCAACATTCGTTATTTTGATTGAGGCTACCGTTGGAAGATTCCAATAATCAATTTTAAACCTGAATTTTGATTTCAATAATGCAATCCGTTCTCCATTAATAAAAGTCATTCCCAAATGATAAGCAGAACGCGCTGAGTGTTTTTCTTCTAATAACAAATAGAAAGAAAATTTAAGTGTACAAAGAAATTGAATATGAATATCACCTATTTTCGCTTTTAAATTTCCCGCGCGCCGCCATTTTGAATATTTATGACAGTTATCCAATTGACGTCAATTCTTAATTTTTAAACATGAAGTTCCGGTATAAAAGGCTTAGCTCTTCCCCCATTTCACACCTTTTGGATGTGAAATGCAAATTAAGGCGTCTTTCAGTCACAAAACGAAAATGACAATAGTAAAAAAATGATAATATACAGACCTATCTTAAAATCTGCTAGAAAATATAAACATATAATACTTTAAGATAGGTCTGTATGTTATCACTTTTTCACTATTGTCATTTCTTTTAAATTAGGTTCCAGTCTTTCTCCATAGCATTTAAATTTTATTGTGTTATATCCAACCATCACTTCTGAAGATGTACGTTGAAGCATACGAAACGTCAAGTCATTAATCAAAGTTTTTTACAACATGCGTTGTTTTGTCATGTTTATAACCGCAGTGTGTATTTTACTTCTGTTAAAGTTGAAATGGCCGAAGAATAAGAGTTTTTATGATTTACTTCATTCACAATGGCGAGCGAACAAACCCCTGGGCAAAGGATACCGCTGACTCCAAGAATCGTCAAGTATTTTGTCACGTGACGTGACGTTTTCAGATGTTCTTTCTTGTGATTGGCAGCCGTGTTTGTTTTCTTGCAATTTCATCTTGTTTAACGCGACAAAGTACTGCAGAATGTTTGGCATATTTTGACAGCCTTGTCGAGGGGTTTCTCCGCCCACCATCTTGATCACCGAGAAGGCCGCGTGGACGCGGCTGGTTAAAACAAACCATTTAAAAGCAATGGTAATACGACGCATCTCCGCGGTATATCCAGTAGCTTACGCATGCGCACGGTCATATCACCTAGGCAGTGGCAGCCAACGACAGTTTCGTTATAAGGTAGAACATCGTAGACGTATTAATAGTATTAACTTATTCAATTGGTTTTCTTGTTGTCAGGAATTTCCAGGTTATATGTATTTCCGTCAGATGTGGTACGATGATCGTCTCGTTGAATATGTGAATTCAAGCGTCAATATTCAGCGTGAACAGATCACGCATTTGTGGTTCCCAGACCCCTACTGTTATAACGCGAAGATGTCTGACCTGATGCTACCCGATACCGAAGTCCATAGCGTGCTCAGAATTGAATCAAATGGATTTCTTATGTATAGTAGGAGGTCAGTTGTTTGCAATCTTCCCATACCTCTCTGTAGTAATTTAAGGTGAAGTAATGCGGGCATAAAAATCGTGCAGCTTGTCGCGTTGCAGGTTGTTGCCCATGCGCGTATTACGCGCGCAACAAATTTTCATGTTGCAAAACGTAGAAGCGACGTCTACTTTCTGCAACATGAAAATTTGTCGCACGCTTGTTGCACGAAAATTTTACCCGTCTTAGTTCACCTTTAGGGTGGACCAACGTTATTTAAACAAAGTCTAACTCAGACCGTGGTTTAAGGCAATTAGACGAAATCCACTTCTGTTTATCAGTGGATCATTTAAGGAGATAAAAGTTTTTCTAGTCTGTGATAAATGCCTTATTGACACTGTTTACAGTAACAGCGTTTAGTAAATATTAGGGTTGTCCAGATTTAAGTTGGTTTAGATCACGGTTTTGTGAAACTCTGACCAAACTTTGTTTAAATAACCGACCTTTAGTGATTCAAACCGACTTGTTATGTACGGAAAACCTCCGGTTCTTGTCTCGCAAGGTAATTGTGCTATTTGTACAGAAGAAAGTCAGCGGATTACAATACACTCCTACCCCTCTTAGTGATTTAAAAAATGATGCAATTAGTTGTTTTTTTACAGTAGAAGGTCACTTTGTTACAATCCTCCCCTGAGTCGGTTTGATGAAAAGCAATATATACACATTATTCACGAAAGTTTTATCATAACTGCTGCAACCAAAAACTATATTGTAATAGAAGAAAACTCATTCTTTATTTTTGTACCTTTTGCTGTTGTCAACAGCGTTGATTTTGGAAACACCACAGGAATGAGTGCTTGGAGGCTTCCTTTGAAAAGTTACAATTTTTCCACAGACTCAAAAGTTAGAACAACCTTGTACAACATAATAAACAGCGCCACAGGAAAGTACTGCTCAATAGCTTTCATTTGAATGTTCACACTTTAGGATTTCATCCACAGACTCAAAAGTTAGAACCACCTTGTACAGCATAATAAACAGCGCCACAGGAAAGTACTGCTCAGTAGCTTTCATTTCAATGGTCACACTTTAGGATTTCATTCACAGACTCAAAAGTTAGAACCACCTTGTACAGCATAATAACAGTACCACAGGAAAGTACTGCTCAATAGCTTTCATTTGAATGGTCACACTTTAGGATTTCATCCACAGACTCAAAAGTTAGAACCACCTTGTACAGCATAATAAACAGTACCACAGGAAAGTACTGCTCGGTAGCTTTCATTTGAATGGTCACACTTTAGGATTTCATCCACAGACTCAAAAGTTAGAACCACCTTGTACAGCATAATAAACAGTACCACAGGAACGTACTGCTCGGTAGCTTTCATTTGAATGTTCACACTTTAGGATCTCATCCACAGACTCAAAAGTTAGAACCACCTTGTACAGCATAATAAACAGTACCACAGGAAAGTACTGCTCAAGAGCTTTCACAGGCATTACTTAGGATTTTCTCCAACCGGATTCAAAAGTTAAAACCATCCGGCTTTTACAGCAAAATAACAGTACCACAGGAAAGCGCTGCTCAGTCGGTTTCATTTAAATGGTAACACATACTTAGGAGTTTGTCAACCGACCTCGTGGCATGAATACATTGAAGACATTGTTGTGGCATAAACAATACTTAAAATTCCTATAATGAGAATTTCGACGCTGTTCATAATTATTCTACCGACGTTTCGCTTCTGAAAACTATATATTTGAATAGTTTTGTACCCTGAAGAAGGTAGCATTATGAACTGAGTGCTATAATAATGTCAGACGCTGTGCAGGGAAAGTTAATTCTCAGTATCACTTAAAAAATTTCCAGCTGATTTATAATGATTTTTTTTCAGGTTTATGTTCACGTGACCTCATATTTGTTTCTTTTTTTCCCCCTCTGTAGTACACACATTGTTGGGTCATGTGAAATGGACTTGCACGACTTTCCTATGGACACCCAACATTGTAAACTAAAGTTCGGAAGTTGTAAGTTAATTTCTTTTTGTTTGATCCCATTATTCAGTCAGTTTATAGCATCAGAAGATCCACCAAAACCTTCTCGTATTTTTTAGTACATCTCGTGCCAAATAATTAGTAATTTATCAGATTACTAAAAAAACCGTATGTCGTAAACCGGCTGTTTTGTATACTACAATTAAACTGGAAAAGTGTATATAAACACTCACAAACATGTAATCTCAAAACGTGCTCCAAACGTTCTGCTTTATTCCATCCCATAATAACTCTTGACGTAAATCATGATGTTATCAAATACAACATTTCCTCTTTCCTATAACGATAAACATGACAAATAAAATGAACCAGCTAAAAACACAGCTATAGGACCTTATGGCTACTAAAGGTCTAACCTCTTCGGAGGTTTGCTAATACGCCCGGACCGGGTCACTTTCACAGGGGTTCCCACTGGCCGCAGAACCGAGGAAGCTACAAGTTTAGGCTCTGAATTAGGACTAGCTACTGGCTCTGTATTAGGCATATCTCTGGACATAGGAGCAGGGCTTGGAATTGACTCGGGGGTGGACTGTCTAGGGGGCATTGGACCCACACAGGCCCCAGGATTCTCTTGAAAAACCGGAGGGTCATAATCAACTACTTCAATTTCAGGTTTTTCCCTCTCAGTACCCAAACCTCTGGCATCATCAGGTAATAAATGATTTGCATGCACATATCTACGATAATTGCCGGGTACTCTAACAAGATAAGTCTCAGGACCGTTCACAACTACAATTGTACCCGGTATCCATTTCTCCTTTCCCCCTCTAACAATTTTTTACTCTGACTGGTTGATACAAATCAAAGTATCTCACTTTAGGGTGATCTCCATCCCTGTACAATTTGGATGCCACTTGTCTATTTTCTACTTTGCTCTGCAAACTAGGCTTCACCATGGAGAGTTGTGTCCTAGGTTCTCTTTTTAAAAACAGTTCTGCTGGAGTCTTACCTGTAGTGGAATGTGGAATATTTCTGTATCGAAACAGAAGATCAGCCACCCGATGTTGTACTGACATACTCTTACTAAGGATCTTATACATACCTTTGAAGGTCTGCACATGTCGCTCTGCTAAGCCGTTGCTAGCCGGATGGTAAGGGGGACAAAGTGTATGTTTCACCCGATTCATTTTTAAAAAGGTCGTAAACTCATCAGCTATGAATTGAGGGCCATTGTCACTTACCAGTTCCTGAGGCAATCCATACCGTGCAAATAAACCTCTAAGAGCATTTATGGTAGCAGTTGCAGTTGTACTAGTCATGGGAAACACCTCTAACCATTTAGAGTGACTATCAACCACAAGGAAAAATTGTTGTCCCTTCACCTCAGCATAATCCACATGTATCCTCTGCCATGGCTCAGTACACCAAGGCCATAAGAGCAAAGGCACAGTTTTAGGAGAGCCTTGTGTACTAACACAATCCTGACAAAATCTAACTTTGTCTTCTATATCCTGGTCAATTCCTGGCCACCAGACAAACGACCTTGCAAGTGCCTTCATGCGACACATTCCAGGATGACACTCATGCAGCTCTTCCAACAACCGTTCCTGTAGGATGACAGGAATAACCACTCGTCTACCCCATAGGATGCATCCATTGTCTAGGGAAAGTTCCTCTCTGCGACTCCAATAAGGTTTCATTTCAGGATCAGGGCATTGACCAGGCCAACCTGAGGACGTATACTCATATACCTTAACAAGCACTTTGTCCTTCGTAGTATTCTGAGCAATCTCCAATGCAGTTATGGGCAGATCACTTACCACCGTACGGTGAACATAATTCTCATCAGGGTCAGGATCCTCCATCTCACCAATTGGCACGGGAAATCTGCTAAAGAAATCTGCATTGGCATTGTCTGAAGACTTCTTATAAACAATGTCATAGTCATAACCAGTCAACAGCAAGGCCCACCGCTGCAGTCTAGCAGCAGCCAAAGGGGGAACACCTGATTTAGGACCAAAGATGCGGGTCAAAGGTTGATGATCAGTCACTAACTTAAATTTCCTCCCATAAAGGTAAAGATTAAACCTTTTGACACCAAAGATTATGGCCAAACCCTCCTTTTCTATTTGGGCATAATTTTTTTCTGCACTATTCAGAGTGCGAGAAGCATACTCGATGGGCCTCTCAGTGCCATCCTCCATCTGATGACTCAAAACTGCCCCAATGCCATGAGAACTGGCATCAACATCTAGTATGAGGGGTTTGTTTGGGTCATAGTGGACCAAGACCTGCTCACTGGAAAGAACTTCTTTGGCCCACAGAAAGGCATCCTCACAACTTTCACTCCAAAACCATTTAGTCTTGTTACTAAGAAGTTCATACAGTGGATGCAACTTAGATGAAAAATCTTTGATGAACTTTGAATAGTAGTTAATCATTCCCAAAAATGATCGCAGTTCAGAGACATCTTTAGGTCTGGGGGCCAATTGTATGGCATCTAGTTTGCTCTTTACAGGACTTATTCCTAGCTTGCTTAAAATGTGTCCCATATACTTTACCTCAGTTCTGAAGAATTGACATTTCTTTCCATTTAGCTTGACATTGTGTTTAGCCAACCTGCTAAACACCTCTTTCAGGACTGTTAAATGTGGGGTTGCTCCCCCAGAAGTAGCAACTAAGATATCATCAACTCTTACCATCACTCCTGGAACTCCAGACAAAATTGAATCCATGACTCGCTGGAACTGAGCTGTGGCTGTTTTGACGCCAAAACACAAACGTTGAGATTTGAACAAACCTTTGCATGTGTTTATGGTCAATAGCTCAGATGACTCTTCATCTAGAAACAACTGATTAAAAGCACTAGCTAAATCAATAACTGAAAATGTGTCTGGGGTCGAACCATCCTGAGAAAGCATAGCAAACATATCCTGTACATTAGGCAATTTGTATATATCATCATTGATGCATGCATTTACTCCCTTGTAATCCCCACACACCCTCAGCGTACCATCAGCTTTGGGGACATGCACCACTGGACTAGCCCATTTGCTATGTGATACCGGGTACAAAATGTCTGCCTGTACAAGTCGGTCATATTCTTTCTCAACTTGTGAAACAATTGAGTAGGGCACGGGTCTGTCTTTCACGAAGACCGGCTTGACACCTTCTTTGAGTGAAAGAGTGCCAGTAAAACCCTTGATACCAGTGTTTTGGTTACTGAACAAAACTTTGTATTCCCCTAACAATTCATTGAATTCAGCAGGGTATGTTTCTGATTTGGGAACTGAATTGTCAGTGTCCCTTACTTGTTCAGTAACTTGGAATACAGTTTCCCAATTTAGCTTTATCTTACTCAAACAATCTCTCCCAAACAGAGCTGGTCGTTTTCCTTGGACTACAATTAGATCAAGGAACTTTTCATCGGCAGCATACTTCACAGGAACAGAGACTTTTCCTACTAGGGGAACTTTCTCAACAGAATAACTACGTAATATAACACCTGCTTTCTTAAGTGGATAACCAGACAATAAAGTATTGTATACATACTCTGAAACAGTTGAACGAGAAGCTCCCGTATCAATTTCCATAGCTAAATTAGCATGACCTACTTGCACAGTGACTACATACGGTTTAACAGTATCAGTGTCATTACAACGTTCAGTTCCAGTTCTATACAGACCAAAAGCATCAGCGCTTTCTTCATCCTCCGGGCTGCTGTACATGTACTGGCTCTCTTCACAAACTTCGTCATCTGAATCACAGGTATTTATATTTGCATTCTTGGGCCTACGTTGGCCAGGACTTTCTGACAATTTGGCTTTACATACAGGACGGATGTGCCCTTTTCGCTGACAGTGGTGACAAGTTGCATCTCTGAATTTACAAGACTCAGCGGAATGTCTAGTGCTTCCACACGATTTGCACTTTTCAAAATTTCCACCACTTAGCTGACTGCCACGGTTTCCAGTTGCTTTCGTCTTTCCTTTATACGGACTGAACTCCTGTACTTTGTTCTCTGCAACCATCGACTCGCCCATGTGCTCTTTGTTAGCTTTTCCCGCCATTTCATCCGCAACGCACCGATCGTGAGCAACTCCGTAGGTTAAAGCTCTTATCGACAAAAGGTGGCGCTGAGTTCGAGACATCTTCTGATGCAATCCAGACACCAACCTGTCACGAAGGGCTTGAGGCAAGAACGGACCAAAGTTGCAAGTGGAGGCCAATTTCTTCAATCTAACCACAAAGGCAGAAACGCTCTCGTCACCTCCTTGCGAAGCAGTCCAGAATTTGTGCCGTTCGGCAATCACGATCGGAGCCGGCTCGTAATGTCCTTGTAGACTCTGTTTAAGTTCCTCATATGTCTTTCCGTTAGGATTCTCAGGATCACAGAGATTCTCCAACAGCTTATAAGCGTCAGGCCCAATCACGGCCAGGAAAACATTGACTTTCCGGTCATCAGCAATTTCATTCGCCGCCATGAACGCTTCCATTCGACCAACATAGTCACCAAAACGCTCGATATTCTCGTCAAAGGGCCCTAAATTTCCCACTAGGCCGGCAGCCATTCTTTACGGACTCTTTACGCGTCGTTGAGTACGAATAAAATCCTCGTCGCCAGTTTTGTATACTGCAATTAAACTGGAAAAGTGTATATAAACACTCACAAACATGTAATCTCAAAACGTGCTCCAAACGTTCTGCTTTATTCCATCCCATAATAACTCATGACGTAAATCATGATGTTATCAAATACAACAGGCTGGTTTTTTGTACGTGATAAGTTAGAGTATGCTGGTGGACTCGAGGCAAACATTCACAAAGTGACGCTAGCAGGTCATAATATATTAATCATGATCAACGAACATTTCATTAAGTGTTGAATTCTACGCGCATTTTGATTGGCGATTACGTATGATCTATTAGAGCACATACGCACAGTTGACGTCATGAAGTATGTAATGTAAGTCATACGCGCATTTTGATTGGCCATTACCTATGATCTAGTAGAGTACAGATGCACAGTTGACGTCATGGAGAATTTGTTTTCTCTGTTTCATTAAACATGGCGGACAGTTTTGAAAATGGGAACGAGATTATTCCGGAAGAAGGTGAAGGAATCGAAAAAAATGTTTAGCAGAAATTTTCGACAATTAAGAAAAACGCGAAACGGAAGCGGAAAGTAGTTTTGTTGACGTGGAAAATACCGAAATTAGGAAAAAAATCCTTGAACAGTCATGACCACAGTCGAGTGCTACGAGGCTAATTTTTCTTCCTTGTTATTTTATAATTAAAACAAATAGATTCCATTTTTGCCATGCGTCTGTTCAGTTATAGATCACAGATGACGTCAAAATGTGGTAAGAACATAAGTCACCAACTCGCCTGCGGCTCGTTGGCCAATTTTTTGTTCTTACCACATTTTGACGTCATCTGTGATCTATAACCGAACAGACGCATGGCAAAATGGAATCTGTTTGCTAAACTGAGCATTTCTTCTATCCTCAGATGGTCATACAGACAGTGACATTCTTATGAAGTGGAAGAATCCCACTATTGCTATCGGTAATAAAGAAATGGCTCAGTTCTCCGTTGGTGACGCCGTGTTGTCAACTGAAGTCAACAGCTTTTCTACTGGTAAGCACATACTCACATTACCTTTGGACGATTGAGCGTTTGCGGCATACTTTTGTTACATGTGCTTTTATCAACCATAATTCATATATTTGAAGTACCTGACTGCATCAAGATTACCCTGGCTCCTGAGGTCCGTGCGCATACTCTACTAAAAACGTCAAGAGTGTAAACGGTTTGGATGCTCCCGAGACGCGTAGCGTCTCGTTGTCGCGGCTTCGCCGCTCACCAGCGATTTTCACCAAGAAAATAAAACTTCTGGCACTCAGGGTACCCCAAGATCAGCTAGTATTTTTTGGGGGGCAAATCGAGAATTTTTGAAAAGAGTGTGGCTAAACTCAATGTACTCTCCTTAATCTGCGCCTAGTTCTCTCTGGTGAACAATAGCAATAAGGCCAAAAAACAATTAATTGAAGGGACGCTAGAAAATAAAACAACATGGAATTTTTCTCATATTTATTTATGACCGTTTTGAGCAAATACCCGACCGTACCCCTAAAATACATGTAGTACCAAACTACTGCTCAAACGGCCTTTATTTCAATGACACACCCTCGTAACGGGAAACATGATTTTACTTTTGGATTTGTTAAGGTTACAGTGTACCTTCAGATCGAAAATTTATCGAATTTTTTTTTTTTTGGCGTCAAAATAAAGTTTACAGAATGAACTTTTATCGAAAAAAAATTATCGAAAAATAGTGAAAATTGACGGAGAAATGACAGTATAACTTTTGTGGGCGGAGTTTGTTTATTAAGCGATATGTTTTTTTTAAGCGCTGTTTTCTCAAAGTTAATTTTTCGCTTGTTGGGGACACTTTAAAGAGCTACAACTCAAAGGGAATTTGTGCGATTTTCCTCAAAGTTGGACAGAAGCTAGGCTAACATATAATCAACAAAAACTTGTCGGCGAATTTCTTATTTCCGAAAACTTTTTCGTCAAGAGCCATTTCCGTGCGATCATTCCAATTTTTTTCTCCCTTTTTCGAAAATATTCTGTAACTTTTCACTGCAATTGAATATGGGAAATCGCCGACACATTTTTTTAGCGCTTCGTGTCCGGAAACCCGAGAACAAATCAAATTAGCAAAATACAATAATCGCTTTGAGTTATAGCGTTTTAAAGCTGATTCGGACGTTCGAATTTAGACGTCGTAAAAAATTCGACAATTCACTTTATTACCAAATGGTTTCCATATTTAAATAGCCAGCTCTATAAGCTTTAATTTGATATCTGGGTTTAGGTAAGGTATGTTAAGTGTAATCTTAAGACGCTAGAGCTGTTATACTGGAGACACCCCCGAAGGTACACTGTCACCTTAATGGGTACATGCTGGGTTCAGACCACTCAAGAGGTGTTCTATCTTTCACATAGCTTCCCAAACGACAACATGAAAAACCAAACCCTTAAAAGCCATTAACACATATCACGTGTTTCTCCTCAGGGACATACACGGTGCTGACAGTTACCTTTCCTTTCAAGCGCCGCATGGGGTATTACGTCATCCAGGTTTATGTCCCATGTATATTTCTTGTGATGCTCAGTTGGATCGTGTTTTGGATGAGGCCAGATGACAGCGCCAGTCGGTTGACTGTCGGTATCACCACTATTCTGACCATTGTGTTCTTACTCGGCTACACAAACGGAATGCTCCCCAAGGTGCTAAAGTTATTTTTTAAACCGTTCACCCACCAGTCTCAAGATTGCCATACCTTTGTTATTCATGTGGACGGCTGCAGTTTCCTAAATAAATTAAAAAGAAACAGTTAGATTTTATCAGATTTGGATTTATGTTTAAGTGAGCGGGCCCTGTACAGCAAAGTCAGACACGTGCAGTGAGAAGTGAAATACAAATAGAAAAGTAAGAGACATACACCAAGTTCATGAGACAAATGCTCCGAGATGGGTCATACAGGAAAGTACTACAAATATGTTTTAAAATGGGAAACATTTCACAAAATAAGATTTATGTACCGACGTATAGTAAGACGCATACATCGAAGTGAAAACCACGCAACAAATAAATACATATACAAAAGAACAGATTGAGAGTACTTTAATTCTGAACTGTTCTTTAGGTGAGTTATGTAAAAGGAATGGATTGGTACCTGATGGTTTGCTTCACAATCATTTTCCTGAGTCTGTTGGAATGCATTTTGGTGGACAGACTGTGGAGAGCAAAAACTGAGAAAGCAAAGAACGAGAAAAAGACTGGGAAAAACACACAGCGGACAAAGGCAAATAAGGTAAGAGAGCCAAAAACACTTATTGGGCTCTGCCAGGGTTTGTATTTGAATTCAAAAGGGACGAACGTCTGGTTATCTTTGTGGTGGGGGTCTTCTTCGCTACAATATGGGCATTATTAAAATCACCATTCACAAGCAGAGAAATGTGTCGAACGTTCATCTCCGTTTAAGGTATTTGTATAGTATTTCCGATTTATAGCGTAGCACTTGCCAGGCCGAAGGCCTGGCTGCGCAGCTCCATACTCATAGAACCTACGCCGTGATTTTTCATGGTCATGGCTAGCGGAATGTTTCGCGGGCGCGTGTCCGTCCGTCCGCCCGCCGGCCGCCCGCCGTGTTGGAACAACATCCGGGATCTTGAAAGCAAGGCTTTGTTTTTCGCGCGGCCACACAGCCGTGAGCTCGGGAAACACTTTAGTTGTTTTCTTGTGCCTAGCGGAGAATTAAACTCGTTATTTTCCTGCATTTTTTCGCGGTTTGCTACTCAAGACAGGGATACTAATTAAGGTATACTCAGAAGCCGCTTTAGTGGAAAAAGACGAGCTTTCAGGGATAAAATCTTGCTTCAAGGAACTTCATGTATTACATTTTTATCAATGCGGGAGATGATTTCAGAACCAGAAGCGGAGATTTGAATTTCCAAGCAAGCGAGTACCTTAAAAGGTAAAACAGATTACAGTTTTCGATGAGAATTTATGTTGATATCAATCTGTGAGTGACTTGTTATTAGTGTTATTGTTAGTTTTGGCGAATTGATTTTAAAACGTGCCTATCTCTTGAATTTCATCGAAGAAAGCTTGAACTCGATGAGCTATAATTACATGGTACGCGTTTTGCTTTTAAACGTAAACTAATGGAGATTTGAATAAATTTTTTCGAAAGAAGATTGTGTTGTCCATTTTTATGTGTTTGTTCATTCATTAGATAGATTGAAAAGCGATTTTATGTAAACAAAACAAGACTTGATTTTATAGTACAGTTCTATCTTCACTCACATCGCCTTATGCAAATATGTTTGTGTATTTTTGCAATTTTTGATTTTCAAATCAGTTTCTCGGGCAATTTTTTGACAAACATAAACTGTATTTTATTCGGAAACTAGTGGTACTATTTATTCTAGACAGAGAAAAGTTGTTTTTGTGAACTTTTGTACGGTCTATAAAAATGTACTGTGCAGACGGTCGCGTAATACTGTTTTTGAGAATTGCTAAAATTGAAAATAGCCCCTTCGTCAATCTTAATTCTTGTGCTTCCAACCTTTCACCTTAGTTAAGTTTCACCTTAGTTAAGCTTGTTCAAAGTGCGACGCTGTTAGGCTTGGGCTATCTATATATATTATTTTTGATGCGTAGAGGTGTAGTTTAGTTACTAAAGACGCTACATCTTACCTCATGTTATGTTTTCCTTAACAAATTATCGTAAGGTTCCAAAATTGGAGAGTATCATTTCTTTCAATTATATTATTCTATTATATTTTGGTGGAATTTTCAAGTTGTCTTTCTGGGAATAACAAATTTAAATTGTATTATGTCCTTTTTTGCAACAATAAGATTGTTAGGACCGGAAATAATAATCTTTTCTTCTTTATTCATTTTGTTGTTGTTTCTGAATAGTGCGCAAATAGGTTGAACTTTCGTTACGTCTCCGGTGTCCAGGTTTTACGATCGAAGAAAACAGATACGGGCACCCAGACATCGCACAACGAAGAAGCTAAAGTAGATCAGTGGAACAACGCCGAGCAAGAACAAATGTTCCAATTGATGAATGAGGAGTACAAACACTTGAGCCTCGACCAGATGCAGGGGCCACTACCACTGGAAACCTGGGACGAGAGTGATAAGGAACATGCGCATTACGACACAGTTGTTCGCTGTTTCATGAAGCGAAAGTCTTGCCCGACTGAACTGTCTGCCAAGGTCGACAAAACCAGCCGTGTACTATTTCCTTTGTCGTTTTTGTTGTACAATATCGCTTACTGGCTTACTTACTATTACGGAATTACAGTTTTGCCTTTCAGAATATGAAAACACATTAAACTCCTACTGAACAAGTACATTATAAAGATATTCTCTTGAAGCCGATAACTACAAAGTAAGCCGTGTTTATGTAATTTTCCGTCTATGTTCTGTGTATGTAAAGCATGAGCAGTTATCGGCTCCTGATGTAAAGATATTATAAAAGTATATTAGCAATGAAGGTAAAAATTGGAAACAACAAAAATGTTGCACTAATAAATGTGGAGCCCGAGGGATTGGGTGTGGGCGATCACATGTCAGGCATTTGACTTTTCGGACAAAGTTTTAGTCAGTTTTGGTCAAATTCTGCACCATGGGGCCAAACATGTAGGCCCGGCAAATCAAATACCCTCTGCTTAGCAACACAATATGATCTTATATTTATGAACATTACACACCAAGTCATAAAATCTTTTAAATAGATAGCTGGCAAGAATTTTCATTGCGCAAGTCATGTTTCAACGGACAATCGTCATCGTCAGTTACAGTGATTTGATTCCAGCTCACCAAAAATTCCAACGCCCTCACGCCAGGGCCCAGACTTCAAAACAAATTCACGAGGAGAATTGCCACACATGCCTGTCCTCCTACAAACAATATCTATACCTGTTTATAAAATCTGCCCTTTGTTTCTTATCATGGAGTGTCGCAATTCATCAGGAAGTCACACTGGATTTATAAAGCTTGCATTAATGACTAAATAATTAATACCTGCTGTTTGTGGTTGATCTGAACTTAAAACGGATTAACATTGAGACAGGGCATATATAAGGGATACACTCTCACAGCTTATTAATCCTCTCCGTGGTAAAATGTAACGAGTAAAAGTGAAGCTACATATAGCTGTAAGCGTAAAGAGAAATAGGTTTAATTATGTGGAAATATTTTGCACAGAAAAGAGCAAGTAGGTGTTTTAGTTCTTACGGGCTGGACGAATTCAGAACAAGCTGTATACACCTAATTCAATAAAGGTTGCTTTGGCAGTTGGTCATTGGGAATTGGCATTTGGCATACGGAACACATTGCAATGGTTCGCTTGAGTGACCGCCAAACAATAGCTTCCCAATGCCCAATTACCAATGACACAAGCAACATTTATTGAATTAGGTATATTTAAATATGAGTAAATAAACAAAAAATGAGTGGATGAATAAATTAATAAATGAGGCTTAATCTGATCTTAGCAGCTTAGCCAGGCTAGCCTCAATCGATGAGCTTTTAGGAGACCGATTTATTACTTAGAAATGTTTATTGGCTACTAAATAAGAACAATTTAGAGAAACGACAAAAATAAAAAAAGCAGATGACAATATGGCGATGTTATTTCAGTAGGAAAAATATCACAAATACTGTAACTTCGTTGATTATTGTGTTATTTATTATTGTGTTTCTCCGACAGTGAAAATAAAATTGATATCTTGACATGCGTTTAAAAGATATAATTTTCTCAGTGGGATAAACTTTTCTCAATCCATAACAATATAACAAACAAGAGGCTTCAAGCAGCCTATACTCATGCGCATGCGTAAGAAAGTTTTACGATATATTTTAAACATGATAAGAAGATGTCCGACATGGAGAAGAGTAACTCCTTTTATTCAGTCATCGCTCCTGCAAACCACGTTGTTTACTATTGAATGTTTTGTAAATGAAGGCTGTACCGCAATGAAGCGAGTGATTCTTCTAAGTCTTATATACACCTAATTCAATAAAGGTTGCTTTGGCAGTTGGTCATTGGTAATTGGGATTTTGCATTTGGCATACGGAACACAATGCAATGCTTCACTTGAGTGACCGCCAAACATAGCTTCCCAATGCCCAATTACCAATGACCAAAGCAACCTTTATTGAATTAGGTATATACCTAACGTGAAATTAGTAATGTAAAGAGGATTGTAGGAGACGTTGTCGTGACACTTCAGTGACGCTGTTTTACCGGAAGTAAGAGTAGCAGGAAGTCACTAAACAGGAAGTTTAAATGGCAAAGCTATGAACCGGAAGTGCACAATTTAAAATGTGCGTATGCATAAATTTGCATGCAAAATCGTGAAACCAAAAAAAGATAATAATAAAAAGAAAAAAAAAGAAAAACGGAGGGCATTTTATAACTCATGCCGCTAAGCGCATGAGTAAAAAGGCTTTTTCAATCTATATACCGTTTTTAACCATGAATACGTAATAAACGGGTAATGGGAAACGGTGGCAAATCTGCAAATTTTAACTTACTCCATCACCCGTAAACTTTTCTTGGTAATTCCGCTGACCAGTGCATAAGGCTTTCGTGATAAATGCAAAGGAATATAGTTAGTGTAGAGAATAGTCGAGAGCTTAAACAGGGACACTGTGAACGCGCCACTCTCAGTTGTTTTGCATTTGGAGTCCTTTGATGGATTTTTCAAAAGAGACACGCGTTTTAACGCGATCCTAGACTCTAGAGTCTTCTGGACTAAAGAAACGGGTTTGAATCCTGGCAGGGACGTCTTTTTCTTCTTTTTTTCCTTCCTTTCTTCTTTTATTTCCCCGAACTGGACATTGTAAAAGAGTTGTTCTCAGTGTTTTTTCTTTACGTTTGAAGTCGTCAATATAAAAAAGAAAAAACAATATCGAACTGTTGTTCTAAAAAAGACATCAGCTTACCGCAATATTGCGCTACGCGTCAGCTTGCGGTACAAGGTTCAAATGACAAACTGGCATTTATATGCAAATTCTATACACTAAGCTTAATTTTGTAATATCGTTCCATCTTAAGCAACAATTATGACTCCAGCAAAGCAAGGATTCTTCTTTTCCCATCGGAGACTCGAGACTTGACTCGATGAAATGTTCAACTTGCATTCGCGATCGGGTAACGAAAAATCTTTTAATACTACTTTTATATTCATTCGATGAAATATTCAACTTGCACTCGCGATCGAGTAAAGCAAAATCCTTTAATACTCCTTTACGGAGCTTCTTTTCTATTCACGAAATAAATACCGAAGTACTGCCCTCGCGCCGTACTCATAGCCTCTGCACATTTGGTGAAGAATCTTTCAGTTAGAGCGTTTCATATTCACGAGTTGGCTCATGGAACCTTCGTTCGTTTTATTGGTAAAGTCGCACTCGTTTTATTCGGTTAACTTCTAATTTCAAGGTTTAAAAAATGCTAAGATCAGCAGGTTTGTATGTCTAAGGCGGGACTCAACCTAAATTTGAATGAAATTTTAAGAGGTTTTAAGAAGGGATGAAAGAAAGAAAGTGATTTTCGGAACACCAACAGACAGTTGATATCCACACAAGAGGACCCCAGGTTGCTAGTGGACTATATTTTGTTGTCCATCAATTAACTACAAATTCTAACTTCAAAACTTCATTAATTCTTGTTTCTCTTAATTTTACAAATCCTTTCAGAAAAACTATTTCTTTCCAAACATACTTCTTCCAAATCACCTCCTCAGAGCATAGAGTTTTTGCGCTGTCGTAGATCGGTTTTATACAATTATCTCGTTAACGTGTAGAGCAATCAAAATGCCTCAATTGGTTTGTACGTTGATGTTATGTGATTAGTTTTGGTGATTTTCTGAGAAATTCGAGAAGGAGCGGGGCGGGGAGGGGGGGGCGGGGGTATTTGGAAGGAGTTTGCAATTTATAATTAGGTACATGAGGGGTGGGGGGCACCAAAATAGTCCGCCATCAACCTGTGGTGCTCTTGTGTGGGCATCAACTCTTTGTTGGTGTTTCTATTTCTTCGTTAAAATTTAACCGTGGCACCCTTAATTATGGATCCAATATTTGATCAGTTTCAATTCATTTCCATCAGGCTTTCTATGCTTAGTTTCGTTGTTGCGTCTGAATTAAGGCTTTAACCCTGACTATTTTTTCTGTTTAACACTTACAATAACTAAAAATAAATCAACGCAGGATAGTGTCGGGATAAGTGGTTAAAATAGGAAGAAACCTCATTCAGAGTAAATCATGACCGTGGCAAATTACCAAGACACCCGCTGATAATCAGCAAACATTTTTACACTGCAACCTGCCTTTGAGACATTAACCATTCTCTCAATTACCGAGTAGTATAATCTCCACTTCAGATCAGTAACAGACATTTCGTGCTACTCCAGTAAGTTCAAGACAGTTTCAAGCCGATCCGGTCTCCCATTTTTCACTTGATGAAAGTTTTAAACAAATTAAACCTGAAATAAAAAACAGATTGAGAAAACTGTTGATTTTCGAGCAAAAATGGTTGTTAAACCCCATGTAGTGTCTATAATTAAAAAAAGATGTCATTCTGCCTATATACACTGCCATTGCATCCCGCCAAGCTCAAGCGATACATATCGCTTGCCAACAACCATTTTATAACCAAGTCATCAAATGAACGCGTTCAGGCTCTGACGTGACAGGCTGAGAAGAATATTAAAAGGAATTTTGTTGTATAATCAGCAAAAATGAAGAGATTCTAAAAAAAATCTTGAAGACCAAATATTCGCAGGTTACGTTTATTTAAAACCTTTCACAGCCTTTGTACTGCACATTAATACTCATTGTTGCTGTTAGACGAACTGAGCTGATTTTCTAAGTACAAGGTGAGTGGATTTCTCCAAGCGGTTCTAATCTAGCCATGGGCTGACTTAGTGCTTTTTAAATATTTAAAAATCTTTAAATCTCTTGTCGATGGTTTTATCCAGACTGATGTTTATTCCAAACCTACAGATAGCCATTTGTATCTTTCTCCCTCCAGTGCCCATCGGCTAAGCATGTTTTCAAGGCAATCCCTTTTGGGGTTGCCTCGAGACTGCGCAGAAATTGTTCGGAGGACAATTTTCTTACCAAAAGGTTGGAGGAGTACAAGGGCTACCGGGTTGACCAGGAATATCCAGTAGAATCTGTTTCCCGGGAATTTTCTAGATCGGCAGAAATACCTAGAAGTGATTTGCTTAAACCTAAAGTTAGGGATTCCAAAAATGTTTTTCCTTTCGTTCTTACATATAATCCGAATTTACCATTCATTAATGGGTTGATTAGAAAACATATCCATCTCTTGGAGTCAT
Source organism: Cladopsammia gracilis (assembly GCA_022457155.1). NCBI lineage: Eukaryota > Metazoa > Cnidaria > Anthozoa > Scleractinia > Dendrophylliidae > Cladopsammia > Cladopsammia gracilis. The sequence goes on along the minus strand of JAJGOT010000164.1, from coordinate 1,217,993 downwards.
CCCCCAAACTTAAAGAGCTCTTCCTACCTAATTCTATTATATCATCTTATCGCAGACCTAAGAACCTTGAAGAAATTTTAGCACCTTCAAAGTGCAGAAACAGCCCGGGGCCGGCAACGGATGCACAAGCACCCGGCTGTTACAAATGCGATAAGACCAGATGTGACCTTTGTGAAAATTTCCTTGTTAGTTCTAAAACCTTTTTCAGCGCCCAAACTGGCAAAACATATAGTGTTCGACAAAGACTTTCGCAGTATGTTGGATCTACCACTACTGAATTTAAAGTTAGAGTTTAGGAACCACAAATCTACGATGAAAACAAACAAGAAAACCTGCGAGGTCGCCATACATTTCAACAGAATACCACACATATTTCACTTTTCAATGTATAGACCAAATTCAAACAAACACAACTCAAGACACAGAAAAATTACTTGTCACGAAAGAAGCGTACTGGAGTGCGCAGCTATTTTCCCTCTCGCCTTTTGGGCTAAATAAAAGACAGGAATTTCATTCAAAAAATCGTATTCATTACACTTAAATTCAGGGGGGGTTTATCACTAGGTTGCGATTTTCTTATAGTAGACTTATAGCATTAAGTTTTCATCGTCTTTTGTAATTGCCTTAGTGTTCAAGGGCCTCGTTCAGGGAATTTGTTATTTTTGTGCTGGCCTCGTCACTCAAAGGCTCTAAGTATGGAATTTATTACTCTTTGTTTAAGGACCCTGCTCAGGGATTTTGTTATGACATTGGCCTTTATGATTCTTCAGGGCCCTGAATGGTCTGAATGGGAAACTTGTTATGAAATACATACCGCAAAATCTCTCCGTGTGTTGACTTGAGAAGCAAAAGAAAGAACAACAGCTAGCGTACAAATGCAAAATTTTAAGACAATGCAAGGCGTTCATGGATGGATGGGAGCGTTTGATATTGTGTTCGCCGCTTATCCCTGTGGGTAGTGTAGTGAGTAAACGATGGAACAATAGCTTCGGAGGGTGCCGAAGGACGGGAGTTCGATTCCCGACCAGGACGGATTTTTTTCGAACTGCAAATTAATGTCTTTTTGTTTCGTTTTTTGCGTTCGTCAAAAGTCGTTACATTTAATTTCCAAAAAAAAACCCCGCAATATTGCATTACCTTTAGCATTGCGTATTCACGGGTTGGCTCGCAGGAGCCTTTGATTAGACATAATTTTAAGCTTATGTTTCTCCGTAAAAGCACTCAAAACACTCGATAATCAATGCTGCAATGAGTTAAAGGCGCCACGAGTTCAAGCTGTGTACAGCTTCTTGTTACAAATAATCAGAACCTGTTCAAAACAATAAAAAGGTGTATTAACATTGTTGAACCAACAAATGTTGCACAGCATTAACAATGTTAGAATTTTGTTATTTTTCATCCTTACCAAAAGTTTGTTGACTACCTTCCCCAACTTAAAATCTTCGATACTGATACCAATTGATATGTTAGTTTAGAAATGAAAAATTATGTTAAATATTTAGGCATTTTAATTGATTGACAAAAATCTCTCGTGGAAAATACACATTGACAATGTAGCTACTAAATTAAGCCAATTAAAAACGGTTGGTTTGATCGCTAAATTGAGGCACTTTGTTCCTCAACATTGCCTTATTTATCCTATGGTTTGATAGTTTGGGGACAGGCGCCAAAAATACATTTAACAAAAATCTTATTGCTTCAGAAAAAAGTTCTCCGTTTCATATTTTTTGCCAACAGGAATGTTTATGCCATTCCTTTTGTTATTGATGCAAATATCCTGCCAATTAGCTTTCTCTATTTTAAGTCCGTATCTTACCTAATGCATGATATTCATACTAATACTGCACTCTCAAAAATCGTTAATTTGTTCTCACAGATTTCATCTATTCATGCGTATAACACAAGATCATCCTCAAAAAACGATATGTACATCAAAAAATTTAATCTTGAAAAACTAAGACAAGCCGTCCCATTTTTGGCGCTAAATTATGGAATGAGATAACAGGTAGAATGAGAGATATGTCAAAATATGTGTTTAAACGAAAATTAATCGGTGTGCTCTTCGAAATATTTAAAGACAAAGATGATTACCTTGATACAACCATGATAATACGAGAAATAAAATCGCGAATTCCTAAACCTAAGCTTCTAACACAGTTTGCATTAAACAGATTTTCTTGCTTTGAATTTATCACACATACTGTTCTTCTTTTCTTTGCTTTGCTTTTTAGCGGAGCTCTTGCCAGGCCGAAGGCCTGACTGCGCAGCCCCATACTCATAGAACCAGAACCTATGCCCTTCATTTTTCATGGTCATGGCTAGCGGAATGTTCCGCGGGCGCGCGTGTGCCCTCGGTCCGCGTGTGCCCTCCGTCCGCTGTCGCACAGGACCGGACTACTGCGCAGGACTAGCTCGCGGGCGCGTATGACGTCGCAAAACATGCGCGTACGACGTCATGTTGAAACCAAAGCGAGGCTTTGTTTTTCGCGCGGTTACACGGCCGAATGTCACGTCAGCTAGAAAAACACTTTGATGTTTTGCTGTGAATTTACTAAGCGGAGAAAACCGTTTAAATTAAAGGCGTTATTTCCCTGAATATTTCGCGGTTTGCTACTCAAGACAAGGATACTAATTAAGGGATACTCAGAAGCCGCTTTAGTGGAAAAAGACGAGCTTTCATGGATAAAATCTTGCTTCGAGGAACTTCATGTATTACGTTTTTATCAAATGCGGGAGATGTTTGTTTTGTACGGATTTCAGAACCAGAAGCGGAGATTTGAATTTCCAAGCAAGCGAGGGACATAAAGGTAAAACAGATTACAGTTTTCGATGAGAATTTATGTTGATATCAATCTGTGTGTGACTTTTTATTGGTGTTATTGTTAGTTTTGGAGAATTGATTTTAAAACGTGCTTAAATCTCTTGAATTTCATCGAAGAAAGCTTGAACTCGATGAGCTATAATTAAATGGTACGCGTTTTGCTTTTAAACGTAAACTAATGGAGATTTGAATAAATTTTTTCGAAAGAAGATTGTGTTGTCCATTTTTATGTGTTTGTTCATTCATTAGATAGTTTGAAAAGCGATTTTATGTAAACAAAACAAGACTTTGATTTTATAGTACAGTTCTATCTTCACTCGCATCCCCATATGCAAATATGTTTGTGTATTTTTGCAATTTTTGATTTTCAAATCAGTTTCTCGGGCAATTTTTGACAAACAAAAACTGTATTTTATTCGGAAACTAGTGGTACTAGTTATTCTAGAAAGAGAAAAGTTGTTTTTGTGAACTTTTTTACGGTCTATAAAAATGTACTGTGCAGACGGTCGCGTAATACTGTTTTTGAGAATTGCTAAAATTGAATTGAAAATTGAATTGAATTGAAAATAGCCCGTTCGTCAATCTTAATTCTTGTGCTTCCAACCTTTCACCTTAGTTAAGTTTCACCTTAGTTAAGCTTGTTCAAAGTGCGACGCTGTTAGGCTTGGGCTATCTATATATATTACTTATTACCTGTAATATCTGATTTGTAATAGAAATAATTTGGCACGCCTCGACTAGCGTCTTTTTTGCTAACTGCGTGCCAAAAAATTGTACATGCCGATAATTATGATAATAAATTTCTTGTCTTTTCTTGTCTTGTCTTGTCTTGTTTAGGCCGGGGTTTACGTTTACTGTCTGAGCAGCTACCAAAATGGATTCAATGCGTAGCAGTGAGAACAGGGGCCACTCTGACATATTATTGTCTGTATGATTAACTAGACGCAGTGAGTTCTGTGCGGATTGTAACGTCTGAGAGGATGACATGTTTCATAGTCATTTTATGCACAACAATGATGACAGCTGCAGCGAGGTACATCTCTAACATACACAATAGCCGGAGTTTTTTTTAGATTATACATTTGAAGTTACCTGTATCTGGTCAATATTGTGGATCCTCTGTCGGCACTGAAACGGATCAGGTTTTAACAATTATTATTAATAATAATAAGAACAAATAATAATAATAATAATAATAATAATAATAATAATAATAATAATAATGATTAATAAGTGTTCAATAACAGTAACATGTCTCAAACTGCTCCGGGTTTACCGTTATGGATTGGATGGTGGAAAGGAGGGCTGACCATTGGAGGAAGGTGGATTATTTCAAATATTTTTCCACAAAGGGGGCGATCATTCCATGGACAAGTCTGAAGTTATTTCCGATGTTTATCGAGATCAGGATGTTTTTCTTTCTTAGTTTCTAGAAGCGACCTGTCCAGGGGACAAATGGCGTTTTCTTCTGAAAACGCTTGTGCCTCTTGCGAGGTTTATTTACTACTTCTGCTGAGAGTTTCTTCAGTATACAAAACAATCAACTTGTTACTATTTCCTGAGGGCAAGGGATTATGTGAGTAAATAGATAGGTTAGATAGATAAATTCATATGTGGATAGATTGTAATAAATAACATTTATTGAGATACTGTCTTACAACCATAAAACTCCTGGCGAAAGGAATCGACTGTATATGTTATTTATGTTCCAGTGGCAATCTTTCAGCACTTAAAGTCTTCAAGAAGCATTTGATTACAACCAATTACGACAAAGGAACACTCCCTTACTACGAAGGTTTGTATTTCAAGGGGGCACGACGGTTAAATGCCATTTTTTGCACTTTCGTAGATCGGTTTTATACAATTATCTCGTTTAAGTTTCAAGCAATCCAAAAATGCTTCATTATAGGTTAGTGTTATGTGAGAGAAAACGCAAGAAGACCACTGACCAACTTAACGATGGTTGTTGCACTTTGTCATTTGTCGTAATAATACAAAAAGGAGATTCCTAGTATAAGTTTAAAATGTGTCTTTGGTAAGAAAGTTTCCCTTTTTCAGTGAATTCTACGGTAATCGTGGCAGATCTTTACGTGGACTCATTTGGAAAGGTAGAAGAAGTGAATATGGTAGGTTATTGATAACGAAACTGCAATGTTATATTATATGGAGAAGTTTTTTTATTCAAAAAGCAGCTATTTAGGTTCCATCAGACTCCTGGCGTGCGCTTTCAAAGCTCCCGAAGCTATATTATTTTGAAACTGTTTACCAACAAAGATCCAACTTTCGTTGTTCTTGCAGTGCGAGTTCGATCAAATTTTTAAATTGATTTTTTTTGCACACTCTACAAAGTTTTTTGCACTTTGCACAAATACTAAATGTACTAAGTACCTGCCCAAACCGTTTTCTTAATCCAATCAAGAGAAAACGTTTTTTTCTCTCGGCTGTACTTTCGCATATGTATGGTCGCCATCAAATTTGCATGTTCCTGACGTTCTAAAAGATTAAAAGCCAACAAAAGTAACTTCTTAGGTTTCTAATATGTTATTTTTTAATTTTAAGGTGGCTCCAAGTAGTTTTTTTTGGATCACACTTCCTTTTTGAATGCGCTTATACATAATCTTACTTTAGCTCAATAAATCTGAATTTGATGCCAGACGTTAGGCTTGGATGAAATCTTTGAATGATGCTCCTTTTATGCTAATCATCGTTTCCATAGCAACAGTAACCAAATATGGCGAAAAACAGTTTTTCCAAAATAACTTTCGATTTTGGGGCTACCCGCGACAAGCGAATAAATGCGTTATAATCAACACAGTGTAGAACACTGCATAGGAAAATTTTAAATAAATTAAACTATTCACACTGCATACATTAAAGTAACGCAGATAAGATTAGTACATATGAATAAATTATCACTTTGGCTCAACTGCAGTGCGGCGTGGTTGTGCGCTGACGCGTCGAAGGATTTCTTTTGCCTCTTCGTTCCCCTCTTCTACTTTTTGATAGCAGACGTATAATATCCAGTACCTGGACGAGGAGGTCAAGGAGTTCAACATGCAGTGGGACAAGCAGTTCGGGGAGTTCAGCCAGCCGCGGAACAAGGAGCTCGAGGAATTCAACCAGCCATGGGACATGCGGCTCAGGTTGTTCAACCAGCCGTGAGACAGAGACCTCAAAGAGTTCTACCAGCCGCGGAACAAGGAGTTTAAAGTGTTCATCCTGCTGCGGGAAATGCAGCTCAGAGAGTTCAACCAGACGCGGGACAAGGAGTTCAACCAGCATCGGGACAAGGAGTCCAACATGCAGCGGGACAAGCTTAACAGGGAGAGCTAGAGATAAAGTATATCCGTTTTCTCTTTTAAAGATATGTGTAGATATGAACTGTGCGCGGGGGAAAGGGCTGCAACCCTCCTTTTCTGTGTGTTTTACTTTGCTTATTGCGTTGTACAAGTTTACTTGTTTTGGTTCCACGCTTCATTTGTTTTGCATTAATTTCAGTCAATGTGTTAGCTTATTAATTCATCGGGTAGCTCCAGTGTGCTACGAGCCTTTCTGCACGAGCGGTCTACATTCTATATAGTCTGGGATACTTATTTAAATGTTCACGTAATGTTCGGCGGTGTACACATTTTTTAGCTGCCTTTTATCATCGCAAGGCACCTGTCAGTTGTAGGTTTGGTATGTGTAATTAACATGGATGGCATACTTCATAATGTTGCGAATACAATGGATGAATGTGTCAACAAGCAGCTCGGCGACTCTGCATGGCTATTTGTTTTTGGAGTTAGGAGTAGAGTGGAACAGGTGAGTTCACCGCAGCTATGTGTTCTACACCACTAAAGCAGAGTGTAGTCAAAACAAATCAAATAAAATGGGGCGAGAGTTCACCGAAAAAAAAAATGGGGTGAGAGTTCACCAAAGAAAAGAGAAAAAAATGGGGTGAAAGGTCACCAAGGAAAAGAAAAAGAAAAGAATGGGGTAAGAGGTCACCAAGAAAAAGAGAAAAAAAATGGGGTGAGAGGTCACCAAGGAAAAGAGGAAAAAATGGGGTGAGAGTTCACCAAAGAAAAGAGAAAAAAATGGGGTGAAAGGTCACCAAGGAAAAGAAAAAAAATGGGTGAGAGTTCACCAAAGGAAAGAAAAAAATGGGGTGAGAGTTCACCAAGAAAAAGAAAAAAATAGGTGACAGTTCAACAAAGAAAAGAAAAAAAATGGGTGAGAGTTCACCAAGAAAAAGAAAAAATGGGTGAATGTTCACCAAAGAAAAGAAAAAAAATGGGTGAGAGTTCACCAAAGAAAAGAAAAAAAAATGGGGCGAGATCTCACCAAGAAAAAAAAATGGGTGAGAGTTCACCAAGAAAAAGAAAAAAATGGGTGAGAGTTCACCAAAGAAAAAGAAAAAAAAAATGGAAGAGAGTTCACCAAGAAAAAGAAAAAAATGGGCGAGGGTTCAAGGGAAAAAAAATGGGGTGAGAGTTCACCAAAGGAATAACAAATGCGAGTGAGAGTTCACCAAGGGAAAGAGAAAAAAACATTTGGTGAGACTTAACCAAAGACAAGAGGAAGAATGAGGTGAGAGTTCACCAAAGGAAAGAAGAGGAATGGGGTGAGAGTTCACCATGGAAAAGAGAAAAAGAAATGTTGTGAGAGTTCACCAAAAAAACAAACAAACAAAACAAATGGGGGTGAGACAGCAAGGAAAAAAAATGAGAGAGAGTGTTGAGAATTCAATGATATTTGAATGTGATGACAGTTTCATGTTTGAGGTCTCACCGATGTGTCTCACCTACAATCTCAAGTTCCAGGATGTTGCAAGCGGAATGGCACGACTCCATTCGTCGCGGGTTTTATCTCGGGACGATCAGGATGAGAAACGCGAATTTTACCGCTTAGGTTGTTTGTTGACATACTGGGGTGTTAAAGGGGCGGATCTAGAATTAGCGAAGCAAAATGTGGGAACCAGTACAGTAAATATATGGCGAAAGGGTGACGTAAATATTTAAAATGCTTATATATTTCCTCAGATCCACCCCCATGCTCTCCCTTCGATCCGCGAGTGCTGTAAGTTTTCTTTTTCCCTATTGTACCTTCTGCCTGTAGTCACAGGGAGTCAAGAGTTTTGAAACCAGGGTACCTCAAAACCCTCCCGGTCATACTGGATCAAGACTGTCCTCTCTCTGCTGACTTCTACGGGATTTTTTCACACGCGTATTTCGCCTTTTTTTTGGTCTTTGTTTTTCGCTTCAGGCGATACACTGGTCATGGGAAAAGCATGACGATTTAATACCTCCACCACTAATGCCGGTGATTGCACAAATGCGACTCAGTGGGTCAATACCGGGAGAAACCTCGTATGGGTCAGCAGTGAGAGGACAGGAAATGACCGGCTTGAAAATGGCTCGACTAGTAGAAAAAGGGAGAGGCTATTGGACAGCTTGATGAACTAATGTTCCGGGATCCGGACCATTTTTGTCGCAGAGGAACTCCATAGAAACTCAGTTAATTGGACAGAAATAGCGAAGTTGGCACCCTTATTGAACCAGGAGAATGTGCTATCTTCGATAGCGGCATAATGTGTTAATATTCCCATACTTTAGACACTTTAGGGGGACGTTCAAGGGGGAACGTTGCGATTCCGACCGGCCAACCCCCTGAATACTTACTGAGGAGTAACGTATCGTGTAAATAATTTGGAGAATTTGTCCGGAAAACGCTTTTAAGTCGCCTGCAAACCAGTGCGATCTCGCTCGTGGGTAAGGTTGGTCATGCGAAACCACCTCATTTAGTACTACCCGTAACGGATGAGACCACCAAGCCGAGAGTGTGTCACGATGCACGGTACTTGTGGATGCTGAAGAAGCCTTTTTTCGTTTGACACGGTGACGGATATGCCTTGGTATGTCTTCAAGGACTTTTACCAGACTGTTCTCGCTAACAAGTCAGGTTACGGCCACCTATGGCGAAGGTTTTGATCTCAACTAGGGCTTCGTTAAGGTGGGCCTCGAACGCGGGTACAGAACCTACCAGTACATGGAAAACATTAATTAGTTGAAACGGTTTGTATATATACGTTCGGACAGCCTAGGAAAGAGACCTCATGAGAAGGAACGTATGTGAGTCAAGATGGACAATCTCTCCCACCAGGGCTATAGGGTTAGGTTTGGGTTTAGTTTTGGGGAGTTACGACTAGGTTGTAACGATGGCCTCCTTAGTTAGTTATTAGTATTGGGGAGGAGTCCATCGTTGGTATGGTAACAGAACGACACTGGATGACACAAAGGGACGAGAGCCAAATTTATCCCCATATCTTATTGCGGTTCGACAATGGATGCAGAGTTGGATAGTTTACTACTCACACTGCATACGTTAAAGTAACGCATATAAGATTAGTACATATGAATAAATTATCACTTTGGCTCAACTGCAGTGCGGCGGGGATTGTGCAGGTACGAGGCGATGCGGTTTACTTACGGGAAAGCCTGGGGGCTAACACCGGAATTGGTTTCCCCACCCACCCTCCCATACATTCGGACTGTGACCATTGTCGGGTCGCCAAATTTATCCCCATATCTTATTGCGGTTCGACAATGGATGCAGTGTTGGATAGTTTACTGTTCGATTTTGAATAATTCGCTAAAACATTTTAAACACGCGTTTTTTCATGTTTGAAATATAAGCGGTCAAAACATTCCATAGGTTTCACAAATTATAATTAAATTACCACAAAAAGTTTCCTCAGACTAAAATTATTACTCCCTGCAAATAGTTCTGACTAATTCCTCGGCAATATAAAGAAATCGAGCTCTTCATTCAAATTCGGTTTAAAATGGGTGAACACGAGTAAAGCAAAACTACATTTGAATGAAAAGCTCGATCTCTTCATTGCCGAGGAGTTTTAGTCAAATCTATTTCCAGGGAGTAATAATTTAAGTCTGAGGAAACTTACTGTGGTAATTTAATGATAATTTGTGAGACCTATGGAATGTTTTGACCGCTTACATTTCAAACATGAAAAAACACGTGTTAAAAATGTTTCAGCGATTTATTCAAAATCGAACAGTTTAATTTGCTTGAAATTTTCCCATTTAGTGTGCTAGACTGTGTAGATTATAGCGCATTTATTCGCTTGTCGTGGGTAGCCCCAAAATTGAAAGATAATTATGAAATTATTTTTCGCCATGTTTGTTTACCGTTGCTATGGAAACGCCGATTAGCATAAAAAGAGCATCGCTCAAAACTTTCCTCCAAGCCTAACATCTGGTATCAAATTCAGATTCATTGAGCTAATTATATATAAGCGTATTCAGAAAGGGAAGTGTGACCCAAAAAAAAATACTTGGAGCCACCTTAAATACCAGCCTTTATCCATATAAATTTATTCTTGAGCGCGCGCACTCGTATTTACGCAGCATGGCATGGAGGCATGGATTGTGTGCAATGAGGATGCGCGTAAACAATTAGCGCGAACTCTCTTAAGGTTACAGTGTACCTTCGGGGGTGTCTCCAGTATAACAGCTCTAGTGTCTTAAGATTACACTTAACATACCTAAACCCAAATATCAAATTAAAACTTATAGAGCTGGCTATCTAAATATGGAAACCATTTGGTAATAAAGTGAATTGTCGAATTTTTTACGACGTCTAAATTCGAAAGTCCGAATCAGCTTTAAAACGCTATAACTCAAAGCGATTATTGTATTTTGCTAATTGATTTGTTCTCGGGTTTCCGGACATGAAGCGCTAAAAAATGTGTCGGCGATTTCCTATATTCAATTGCAATGAAACGTTACAGAATATTTTCGAAAAAGGGAGAAAAAAATTGGAATGATCGCACGGAAATGGCTCTTGACGAAAAAGTTTTCGGAAATAAGAAATTCGCCGACACATTTTTGTTGATTATATGTTAGCCTAACTTCTGTCCGAATTTGAGGAAAATCGAACAAATTTCCTTTGAGTTGTAGCTCTTTAAAGTGCCCCCAACAAGCGAAAAATTAACTTTGAGAAAACAGCGCTTGAAGAAACATATCGCCTCATAAACAAACTCCGCCCACAAAAGTTATACTGTCATTTCTCCGTCAATTTTCACTATTTTTCGATAATTTTTTTTTGAATGAAAGTTCATTCTGTAAACTTTATTTTGACGCCAAAAAAAAAATTTCGATAAATTTTCGATCTGAAGGTACACTGTAACCTTAATCAACATGAGTAAAGTAAAAATAACTATCAATATTTTATTGTGTACGGTGTTTTCCTTTAGGAAACAAGTATTAACATGTATTTTCGTCAAGAATGGAAGGACCCTCGTGTAGCAAATGTCGTTAATTCAACAGTGGTGTTGTCAAAAGAAGATATCAGCTTATTGTGGCGGCCGGATACTTTTTGCTATAATTCACGTGAAACCAATCTGAACAAAGAGGATAAAGCTATAAGTTCTGTGATGAAAGTGCACCTCGATGGCAAAATACAGTACTCAAGAAAGTAAGCTGGTGATGAAAAACTTTTAATTTATCACTAAAAAAGTCAGGTTATAAGTCCACTCGGTTATAGGCCCACCTACTCTCCAACATATGAGCAAAACGGAACTTAATGCAAGGCTGGCTCTACGGCAATTAATTGCCGTAGAGCCAGCCTTGCAGATAATTTATTTAGTGGCCAATATGTCGGCTAATAAAATTAGCCTTCCTCAGGACCAGGGGTTTACTAAAGGAAAATACAATAACGACTCCTGAAATTTGAATATAAAAAAGACATGAGTGGTTAATGATTAAAGAGACACTGTCACGAGGGCGCATGCGCGAGTTTTTCGAATCGAAACTTGAAAAGTGTAGCCTACATTTTAAAGTTGAACCGTCAATTTCAAAATGGGGTCGACTAATGGCGGCGGTCACGGTGGAAAACGAAGAAACTCGAGTCGGAAATGGATATTTTGTACGCCGAAAAGAGCGATGAAAGAGTGGTTGAAATCCCATAAACATGTTTATTTCGAGGGTACAAATTCTAAGTCATGACATGAAGCGAAATTCATCGCAGACTACGAAACTTGCTCCGATTCGGTCTTCACGGTGCACTTGTTGTCGCTGGAATATTGCTCATGCTCACGTCACGGGAAAGCAAAGGATTTTAAATTATTAGCGGTGTGTGAGTCGGGACGTGATCCTTCAATGAAAGCGGTATTGAAAGCGGTATTACACGGCGGCCGTGATACGACGTTGTATGGGAAAAAATAACGTATATTTCGAACGGAAAATAAAGCGAAATTTAGACATTAATTCAATAAATTGACACTTTTAAACTCGCCTCTGGTGTATCTTTTGTCCATTGGGGTTTTTCTTTGTCGCCACTGTTTTCCCTTCATAGAGTCAGGGAGTCAAGGCAAAACACTCGGTTTGAGATCAACAAAACTCGGAGGCGATTTGCGTCCCAAAAATCCATCCAATTGGCGATTTTTTCAGCCACAGTTAAAAAACTATTTTCCTTCCACCATAAAACATGTGGCATATTACGCTGAAAGTGAGCATTTTCTGCCACCGATTCCAAGATCCATAATGTCGGCCAAATGTTTTTTAAGTAGACCCGGAGTAGACCGGAAGTGAGCCTGGGCCGCGCATGCGAATCCGTGACAGTGTCACTTTAACTAATAAACTGAAGGTGTTTCGATACACTTTTCTGGAGGTGATACCTACATTTTTCAATGGGCTTTTAAGCGGTCTTCTACAAGTCAGATCAACGTGAAATTTTCAGCACTCACCAAAAATTGCACATGGAGTGAAATTAGGGAAAAAGGTAGTTCTCAAGATCGCAAAAGAGAAAGTAAAAAAAAATTGTATGGTGCGCAAACATAACATCAAGGCAATTTTTAGCCAAACTTCAATTCAAGACCAGTTGATAGTAAGAAAACTGTTTCCAAATACCTGAAGTGTATTTAAAGACTATTAAAACACTAGATAACATGACATTTAGGTGTACGTAAACAGGAAACAGTTCCCCTTTCTGATCTGTTATGAGGCTTGACACCCGCCCCATAACAGCGCCTATGGGGTCCGACATTAGCATGAACATAAGCATAAGTGCAAGCATAAGTCAGTAGGCATAAGAATCAATCTTATGCTTATGCCCATGTTCGTTTTAACTTGTCACAAATTCTCATACTTCCGCTAATAGAGTGTTTGCACATGACGTCATTAAAATTTAAAAAAATTAAGTATTAATACATCTTACAAAGTTGTTTCTAACATGGTATGTGGCAACCAGTGCTATAATCGTTCACAAAACGTTTCAGGTTTTTTAAAACAATATTTTGCTTCCGATTTATAAAGGTTTTAAGTGTGTCAAACAATTCGTCATGCTATTTCGGATAAGCCGTGAAAATAAACAAAATTAAACCAGTTGAAAATTATTTTTGCATTATAGATGCTTATAAGTCGATTTAATGACACTTGCAGTGAATACAATATTTTGTGATGAGATTTTTGGTGTAGTTAAGACTTTGAAGTTTTGGCCGCCATGTTGGTGTCCCTAACTCTCTACAATTCCATAAGCATTTTGGAATCAAAAACTGTTGTTTAATGCTTTTGAATTTTGATATGACGTAAGTGAAAACACTCTATACTTATGCTTATGCCGCTAGACTAAGTGAAAACCAGGTTTTAGTCCTCTTTATTTCTTGTGGGACATAAGTCACAACAACCTCTCTCCACTTAACCTCATCTTGTTCAAAGCGTTTTGCACCTCCCCAACTTATATTTAGCTCCTTGGGTTTAGCCAACTGACCGTAGACGCCAGGTAGTGTTCAGTTATTTGTTTTGGTCATTTCATTTGCCAGTTGGAGTACATCACAGACCAGAACTAACTCATTCTGATTGTGGTTATCTTCTAAAAATTCCATTAAAAATCTCCTAAAAACTCATTCATTTTAACCCCTGGAAGAGAGTCCCCCCAGATCTCATTAATTCTTTTCACTCTCTACATAGCACCCACCTGGTAGGAGCGTGTAATATGGACCTCCACGATTTTCCATTCGACGTTCAAAACTGTTCTTTTATATTTGGGAGCTGTAAGTATACATTAATGTTTGGTTGTAGCTCGCTTTCTGACACTGAAACTATTATATGAATTGTTCCCTTTCATTTTGTAGCTGTAAGCATACATCTTGTTGTCAAGCTAAATTCTTCACTTTCTGACGGTCGCATTAGGAATAAAAACATGAACTCTTAAAACTTTCCACCATCATTATCTGTAAGGTCTTCTCCGAGGGAGTGGTTGCTCATACAGGGACGCGCCGCCCGGAAAGGGGCTTATAAACGAAGGTAGCAATTTGACATTTTAGTAAGGTCGCAAAAATAGTACAGTGGAACATTAATGCGGGACTCAACCTAAATGCCATTTTTCCGCCACTTTTAAAACATGACTTTGATGGAAATATCCCGTCTACGTTTCAAGCAATCCAAAAACTCTATGTTCATCTCATGAATCTATGTTATGGGTTGTTTTGTAAATTTTTGGGTGATTTTGGGGTATTTTTTTTTTCTCAAAGGATTTAGGATTTCACTCTGAAAAAGTAGTGAAATAATAAATTATATTTAAGATTTAATGAAGTTTTAAAATCTAGAATTTGTAGTTAATAATTAATAGACGGACACCAAGTGCGTGGGTATCAACTGTCTGTTGGTGTTCCAAAAATCATTTTCTTTCTTCTATCCCTTCTTTAAACCTCCGGCTTCTTTAAACCTCAAATTTAGGTGAGTCCCGCCTTAAAGGGGACATCATCGAGACCAGGAGAAGTGTCCCCTTATTTAAGGTATCAGGTTACCCCCCAAAACCACTTTGTTTGCTGTCTATTTATTGTTCTATGCCACATTAAAACCCCAAGAAACTATAAATTTTCTAAAAGCTTATACAGTGAAGATTACGGAAACGTATTTATATGAAGAAAAACGATTAATGCATTTAGAATGTAGCCCCGGAGTAATTTCTACTGAGAATTTCGTAATATGGGAATGGCCTCTATTAAATTTTTAAACCTAAGAGTTACCATAAGAAAAAAAAAAACATTATTATAACAAGTTCAAGTTCAAGTTCAAGTTTATTGTCACAAGTTAGAAAAAAAAAAACACTGAATTACATAAATATAAAATTTAGTGGCAAGGAAGCCCAAAGGAAACCACAAGCATTTCACAGAACGTAATTTTACTTGAACTGAAATTTTGAAAGCAATGACACAGATTTCTACCTAGGCCTACTCTGGGACCTTAAGTCGCCTTAAGTCGCCTTTAAAGTCGCGTTAAATCGCCTTAAGTCGCCTTAATTCGCCAATATATTAAAATACATTTTTATTAAGTCGCCTTAAATCGCTTAAAGTCGCCTAAAGTTACGGCGACTTAAGGTCCCAGAGTAGGCCTTTTTATTTACCCTAAAACGTACGCAATACGTACAACTGAGGACATATTCAAACTCAATAACCTAAGAGCATGTCGCATCTTTTATTTTGGAGTCTCCCTCAGAGCTTTAAAAAGGTCCCAAGGATAAGGGGCCTTCAGGTTAAGAGTTTGTGTTGGAATCACCACCTTGAAAACTTGCTGATTAGAAGCGGGACATTATCTAAGAGCTGCAATTACAGCTATGCATTGCTCGTTGGAACACTTGACATTTTATAAAGCAGTACGTACCCCGTCTCCCTTTTCAAGGTTGTAAAAATCCAGCGATTTTCAAGCAAAACTTAAAACCGACGAACGATTTTCAACTCAGTTTTGAAGGAGTAGAAGGGAACACTTCGGAATGTGTTCCAAATTTATTGTCTGAGGTTGTAGCTTTATTGGGAATAGCCCACCCAAAAAATGCCATGTTCTTAACAAATCTACTCTACTTAAGGCGAGCAACGGGATTGAGGTGGGGTGTGGAAATCCAGGAATAGAGCTGAATTATTCCAGACACTCAAAAACGTTTGGTTTGAACTGCAGTGAGTGCATACGGATAGTTAGAAGAAGAAAAAACCCGTATCCCTCCTCAACCGTCCTCTCCCCTCCCCTCCCGTCCCCTCCCGTCCACAAGCTCATCTATCTTCACACTCCCCTCCTTGCTTTTGGGCCTCCTGTTTAAATCAAGGAAGTTTTTTTATTATTTATATACCTATTTTTTTCATCAGACGGGTTTAGCAGGGAACACTTGGACTACTACTGGAAGAAAGATAATATTATTGTCGCACAACCTCATATGGCCCATTTTTCAATCACATCTGCCAAAGTGATGCGTCATGTTAAAGAGTATAAGAACTTTAACATTGGTACGATTTTCAACTGATTTGCATTTTTTATATACAGCTAATTGAAGAAAGGTTGTCGGGAATAAAAGCGTAAAGCCTAAACGAAACGACACGATAGAATTCTGGGAACAAGACAAATAAGGCCTGTTAACATTTCATTTATCAGTATTTAATCTATTCCTTAAATCTATTTAATCTATTCCTAAAAGATTCATAGAATGATATTGTGCGTACTGTGTTATAATAATGCGAATTTTTTCTACTTCCCAGAAAACCTTTCGGTCATATCGTTCATGGTTTGCACTTTACGCCTGACAACGTTTTCAACTCGTGAATGCGCCAAGCGTTGAACGAGTTATAGTAGACGGGGACAAATATGCAAATTTTTACTGGTTCAGTTAGTCTTTCCTTCCTTCCTTCCTTCCTTCCTTCCTTCCTTCCTTCCTTCCTTCCTTCCTTCCTTCCATTATTGGCTATAAACATTTCTTGGTAATTCCGCCATCTATCTAAATAAAAGTAAATTGCAGAAGACCGCAAACGATAATGCTGCTAATGATACGTAGGATCTACGATAGACCAAACCAGCCAAAAAAATGAATGAACAAAAACAATGAACTGCAAGGCTGATCTGACCACGTAAAAAAGTAAAATTTGCGAGACACCATCAAGACAGAAACCGATAAAGTAGGATCGTAACCGTGGACAATTGTTTCGTTGTTATTGCAACTCATCAGCACGGTGTAACGATCTAAATGTCGCCAGCAAACAATGAAAAAAAACAATGAACTGCAAGGAAATAAAAAGTAAAAAAACAAATATGGAAAATAAAATAAAAAGTAAAAAACAAAAAAATAAAAAAAGTAAAAAAAAAAAGCAAAAAAAAGCAAAAAAGTAACAAAAAGTAAAAAAAAGTTTAAAAAAAGTAAAAAAAGAAAAAGAAAAGTAAAAAACAAAAAAAAAAACAATAAATAGTAAAAACAAAAACAATGAACTGTCAGTTGCAATAACAACGAAACAATTGTCCACGGTTACGATCCTACTTTATCGGTTTCTGTCGTGATGGTGTCTCGCAAATTTTACTTTTTTACGTGGTCAGATCAGCCTTGCAGTTCCTACGCTGGCCCTCCGTTGTACTAGCCTTGCATTTCTAACGTTTATCTACTCATTGTTTTTGTTCATTCATTTTTTTTGGCTGGTTAGGTCTCTCGTTTGGTTTCGTTTGGTTTGGTTTCGTTTCGTTTCTCAAAATACCGTAAGCCTTTTTGCACTCTGAATCTACTTCGCAGACGGTCGCGTAATACCATGCATGCTAGCCCGGTCGACAATTGACTAAACAGAGAACTATAATAAATCAACATTTAAACACTTAAAATTGACCGACCTTTCCGATCTTTTCGACCGTTTTGAGCTATACGCTGTGACCTTTCAGGCGACCAGGATTGGGAACGTGACCTGGAAATAATGCAATTTTGATAACGTATGAACTGAAGTGAATTCGTGTTCACCACGATGAACAACAACAACCCTTATTACGAGATAATTAAACATGAATCGAATGTCAGTTACGATATCAAACTTGAATTCAATGTACCGTCTGTCGCGATCTCTCTTCTTTTTTTTCCCATTTGTGAATTACTGTTCGATTACCGAGACGTTTCGAGAGACGTTACTGAGGCAGACAGAATCACACAAAGAGACGAACCAGACAGTGATGACATAAACACAATGGACATAAAAAGCACGCACCAATCAGGAAAAAGTTACGAAATCGGCTACGGAAGGACTAGAATCTGAGACTGGAAGGCACTGAAAGGTCACTAAAACCATCAAAGACATCAAAGATTTGATTTTGACAAAGATTGCAAGTTTCGAGCGCGTGATCTCTATCGCTTCGTTACGTGATTCTTTCTTTGTATAATTCATTATTCCCGATTAAACACTAGTTATTTATTATTCATTTTCTTTTTAAGCCGTTATTCCTTATTCATTTTCTTTTTTAAGCCGTTATTCATTATTCATTATTCCGCTTCCACCCCCGATAGTATTTTGTCATTTTCAAGTCAGCTGTCAAGTTTTCGTTCACTCACTTGGCAGGCAGTTTATTTTACCTACCTAAGATGCGTTTTCTGTGATCTTCGAGCCGGCCTCTGCTTTGGCTGATCATAGCGCAAAACACAAAGATCTTAGCGAACCAACACCGATAAACACTATCGACATTAACGCGGCGCCATGCATGTATAATTGACAACTAAAATAATTATAATAATTAAGCTTCAAAAATAAACTTTATTTCGAACCAGTTAAAATAATATATCATACATAGGACTAGTTAGATCTATAAGAGTTCATCAGACTAAGTTTTTACCAAAATAACAACCCGGCTACTAAAACATGAACAAGCACGAAGTAGAAACGAATGAATACAAGGCGAAGTTACGTGTAATAAAAAGAAAACTAAACGGAATAAATATCGGGCCCCCGGTATTATGAAACTCAACATTTTGCTATGATGAACCAAGGTTTATAGAATCATATTTTCCTTAGTCGGAAAAAGACTTGAGAGTACTTACAGTTATTCCCATGCATCAAGTCTCCAACGTATGCCTGCTCAATTCAGACGCCACGAAGAAAGAAACATTTGTGATTCTGGACAAAAAAGCTTAATTACTGTTACTTTTAGAACAAATCAAACCTAGGACTAGACTGCAAAGTGAATTGTAGAACTGTCAACAAACCATCAAGCTATCGATCACGAGCAAGCGAGCTAATTATATCGCCATGTGTTTTTTTCCTCGTATTCAGCAACAAGTCGTTCAATTTAAGCGACGAAAACGGTCCATAAAAAAATCCATGGATCAAAACGTCGCTGGCAGTGGTTTCAATTACAATGATCTTTGTAAAACTTACTCAATTTTTGGTAAAAAAAAAGTCTGCATTGTGATTAATCCACCGTCAATTTTATTTGAAAAATACCCATAAGTAAAAAAAAAGCTTCAAGTAGGAGTCGACGATTCACAGTCACCATGTTGAATGTCAGACCCAGGTCCCTTCGATCTTCATTCATTTTCTCAGCGATCGTAGCGGTCGCAGCGATCATATGGAAACCATCAATCGCTGCGATCGCTGAACTATTTTTGTCAGCGATCGCAACGATCGTAGCGATCATAGCGATCGTACCGATCATATGGAAACCGGGCTTTATTAAGAGGAAAAGTCAGACAAAATTAAAAAAAAATTCTGTGGAGGGAATTTTTCACCACTCACAAATTGTCTTTTTTTACATTTATAAAAAATCTGCTCCAAGGAATTTGTTCCCCTTCCTGGGGGTCACCTGGTTAATTTTTAAGTTATAAGTCCCAAAAGCTAAATAGTAGGTCTGAATGATCCCCACATATCGTTACCATGGTAACCATCGATGACGAAATAACAGTCACTCTTGGTCAACAACTAAATGTACATTTTTACTTCACCATAATTTAATTACGACCTTGGCCTGGTGTTTTGTTATAATTTTCCAAAGTTATACAGTCAAAAAGCCGAAAACTGTTACGAGCCACCTTAACTGTGATATCTCATGTATTATGTTTCACATAGATGCATCGTATGCCGTACTGGAAGTGTCATTCCTGCTGCAAAGGAGCCTGGGATACTACTTCATTCAACTGTACCTTCCTTGTATCTTTCTGGTCATGCTCAGTTGGATCGTGTTCTGGATGAGTCCCGAGAATGGAGGAGACAGGCTCACTGTGGGTATCACCTGCATTCTTACCATTGTCTTCTTGCTGGGTTACGTCAACGGCATGTTGCCCAAGGTTTGAGCTCGTTTTTGACCAGAAGACCACGACTCGGAGAGAGAATCTTTAATATTTTTGTGTCACAGCGTTTTTAAAGACTGGATTTATTTTTAGAGTCCCTTTTCCGGGAAATTATAGGCCGGTTATTTAGATCGCGGTTTAAGACAATTAATGGATTATTTAGGTAGATAAATGTTTTTTCTAGTATGTGCTATATACTTTCTTGTTACTTTTTACAGTAAATAACGTTTTCCCGTCAGCTTAGAGATGTTTAGTATGTTGCGTGCTCCGGGAAACGGGCTCCTGTTTTTGACATAAACTTAGCATGAATAAAATTCTTAGAGACTATTATATACAAAAGTCAAACCTGGCTTGAACGATTTATAAAAATTAAATTAAAGATTTCATTATTGTTATCCACCAATGAATAAGTACACTGTTCTCCAACCCGTTTTGTCTGCAGGTGAGCTATGTAAAGGGGGTGGATAGGTATGTTATGACATCATTCCTCTTTATCTTCCTGTCGTTGGGTGAGTGTGTAGTGGTAGAGAGACTGCGCCCTACTTACAATAAAGAAAGAGAAAGCCAGGAGGAAGGACGCGAAAACGAAGGACTGGTAATGAAAACTAACTAGATTACACTTTTGTTGACACACAGTTACACTGCGCGGCTATTAAGCGGGATGTACGAGGGACTTGTTAAGCGGGATGTACGAGGGATCGGACTTGTGTTGGCAAAGAGGTTTACACCTCAAAAGGAAACCAAATTTTGCGTTAAATCAAATTAAATGGAATTGGGCTCCCGAGAAACATTCGAGAGGTACGTCTTATTAACGCGGGCAAAGAAATGAGAGAGAAACCCTGGTTACAAGTGTGTGCAAGGGTAGGTGTTTATACGTGCGATCTGTACTTTGCACGTGGCCGGCCTTCTTAAAAAGGTACCTTTCGCAACACATATTTGGGGCGTGACAGCAGTTGTTTTAAATTACATTGCCGCTACGATCTTAAAAATTCCGTTTCCATATGTTTTTCTTTTCCCCGCAGAGCGCTTCTTCACAACTGTCCTTGGATAAGGAAAAGCCCAGTATTCGTGGACGTTCAGTTGACTGTCCCGTGAAGCCCAAGAGAATGGTACAAGTGCTACCTCTGACAAGTGAAATAACACCAGCCTCCCAACATGGACAATCGCGTGGGAAAACGGAGTGCTTCTTACAGCTGAAGGGAAGTCTCTTATCAAAGAAAACATATTGTTCGAATTGGAGTTGTGCCCAAAAGCTCGATATTGCCTCCCGAATACTGTTTCCTCTCGCATATGCTTTGTATAATATCGCTTACTGGTATGTTTATTTAAATAAAACGTAAGAAGAATTCCGAGGACCTGCACAGCTGATACAACGTAATATTATAATTTCACAATATTTCGGCTGGCCAAAACCAGTATTCTTCATGTTATAGATGGATTTAAAGTTGTATCACGTTGTATTACGTTATTATTACGTTGTATTATCAAGTCGTAATATATATCATGCGTTTTGTTACGAATTTAAATAACGCCAGAAAGGAAACACTATTACAAAGCACTACTGTGCAACCTCCAGGTTAAGGGGACACCATCGGGAATAGGAGCAGGCGACCGCCGAAATACAAAATTTCCCTAACATTATTTTCATTTTTCATCACCAAATGCCACCAAATGCCACCAACTTAATTAAACAAAATTAAACAATAAGATTCTATAGAACAAAACAGAAGCAATATTAAGTGCAAGATTACAATAATGGAAGTGGATTACCCCGTTCATCAAATTTGATTTCTTGACCGCTTGTCAAGAAATCAAAATTGTCATTTCTTGTGAAATTTTAACCTTTTTAGCCTTTATTTTGTCTCTTTAGTTAATATTTCTTTGTTTTCATCGCATTTAACGATTCTTTCTTCGTATTTCAAGATAATAAATTGAGTTCCTCGCCATGATCATCAAAACACGATATATCAGTCGGGACAGTGTCCCTTTAATATAGGTGATAGTTACAAAGATGATATGAGCGCTTTGCCGGCCAGGACCAGGAGAAGTTTCCCGTTAATGTAGAGGGTGGTAAAGGGTTTTTTCGTGATCCGTGAAAGGCCTTTTTTTTTTCCCGAGAATTGTGAAATGGCAACATACCCGTAAACCGTGAATCGACTTTTTTTCATGAGCACCGCAAAATGACTGTTGTTTTTTTCTCGTGAAAAGCTACTGTAAACCGTGATTCTTTCTTCCTCCCAAAAAATTATCCAGTATAAAGCATTTACAGGGGCGGATGCAGGATTTTTCTTAGGAGGGGGTGACCTATAAGGAATGACGTAACTGAAGGGTGACGTAAACAAATTTTAAAAGCGAACAACGCAGACCAGGTCATCTCAAGGGGGGGGGGGGGGGTCCGCACCCCCTGCACCCTCCCCCTAGATCCGCCCCTGGTTTAACTACACCGGTGGAAAATTGCGTGACGAACCATGACCGTGACTGATCGTCATTCTGGACGGTCGTGACTAGAATGGATACTCCAAAATCAGGTTGGATCACCTCGGACACTTATTGAAAATTATATAACGTGATGTCGACACTTACAAATTATTTTCAATAAATCTTTAAGTGTAAAAAAGAAAATCTAAAATCCCCACTCAGGATTGAACCTGTGACCTCAGCTACGCTTAGGCTTACATAGCCCTACCGTACCACTGTACCACCTAGCTTCTCGGGTTGCTTAGTCCTAAATTTAACTATATAAACTGCTGCCCTTAACCTCAACTGAAAGCTAACCAGTTACTCCGTTATATAAGTCTCAATAAGGTGTCCAACCTGATTTTGGAGTATCCATTCTAGTCACCACCCATTCTGGACCCCAGGTCACTCTACAAGGTTAGGTAATTTTACAGAACATGAGCAAAACAAAGAACTCAGCTCTCTTTTACATCAGGAAGAACGAGGAGTGGACGGTCGGTGAAGACAACAAACAAAGCTGTACTTTGGATGTAATTTACTAGACCAATTCCGATATATTTAAATTCATACTTGGCTCCGAGGCTTAGGGGAATAAAACAAAAGAAACCACATCGAGGTTCAGGGATGAATAATTTATTTCTTTTGTTTAATTAAGTAAGGAATGTTTTTTTTTTCGCCTTGAAATGGCCATTTTATTCTCCGTGAAACGTTAAATGACAATTTTATTTTTCGTGAAACGTGATCCAGACCCGCATCCGCAACACCAAGAACTACCCAATTTTCCAGTTCTTACCAGCAGTTTATAGTATTCCACGTTCCTTGTTTATAGTATTCCTTCTTTCTTTGACAGAGAATGCTTACTTTATGTACATTGAACTGGATGATTGATTGATTGACTTCACCATTGTTGGAAGGCTCGTTTTCTTGGTTGACTGTAGCTTCCATGCCATCTAGGTTTAGGCTTTGTAACAAGCTGTCAAATTCGAATAAAACTCGTTGGACCAATTAATTTCGTCCATTGTGTGTTTTTTCAGTTTGTAGTCTGGGGAACCCGCTTAGGTCATGATTTTTCCCTGATTTTGATTGGTTAATCTGTTGAAGCAATTTGATTTGATTGGCTAGAAAATTTTTCTGCTCAATTTTAATTGGCTGCTCAACTGTCCGATTTTACCTGTCCGATTACAAACTTCTTGTAATCGGACAGGTCAAATCGGACACTTTGGGTACTGCAGTAGTAAGCAGAAATTAAGGGCTTTTGAGAACCAATCAGATTCGAGCATTTTGTTATTGATATAATTAACGTGCTTATGTCATAAAAAAAGATCTCAACGTACTATCGTTCACTGCCTAAATTGGAACCGAGGTCACTGAGAACTTAAGGGTTGTGAACCCAGACATCTAAAAACCCTCTAAGTCCGTTCTCTATGTACATTTGTAATCCATACACGCGTTTATGGCCAGGGTTCTAGGGTTCTAGGGTTCGTTTCAGATCTTTCGCGTCATCAGGGAAATTCGGTTGATCACCATCATGCTCTTGAAAGGCACCTGTCACAAAAAATTATAAAGCAGTAAGATTCTTCGCTGAAACTGACATGTTTCACCTCCTCGATGTTCGATTTCGGGTTGTATTTCTTTGACCATTTCTAGCAGTTCATTCCACCAAAAGCGATAGCGATCTCGAGTACAACTTTTAGTCATCGAGAGAGTCCAAAGGGTTTGCACTGACTCCAAATATTCGTGCTATTTAATAACGCCTAACGTTTGCAGAAGAAGTACCATACACGCCATTTTGAACATTGGGAACTTGAGAAGTACGACAAGGTTATGCTCAGCTTACTTGTACCCGAAAATTTTACTCCTGAGCAGCGTCGGACGTTTATTAGCACTCATACTTGTGCAACTGACGCCCACCATTTTGAACGCAGAGAATGCCACCAAAAAAGCTCTATTTGAGTAATCTCACAATTCTTACGTAAACGGCATTTTACATGGCTCAGTTGACGTTCATTAAAACGCCCATGAACAATGCTTAAGAGGTTAGTGCTAGTCCACAAAGCCATTGGCACTGCATTTACAATCGCCACCAAAATATGTCTTTTCCATCTTCGTCGCCAAACAGACATGACGGCCATATTTTGATAACGAGTTTCAATCGCTAGAGAAGCGCTGGTAAAGACCCACTCAATCGCAAGCGAAACTGCAGTATGAATTGCAAATAATTGAAGCGAATTGATGAAGGACTCCTTCTCCAAGTATATGAATTGGTATAAGTATAAATATCCGTTTACAGACACGATAGCAGTTGATTCAAACAACATGCTCATGATAGCGATATCAGCCATTAGTCTCTCACGGCGAGGAGTACGAAAACTTCCCCAAGGAGCTGATGTTCTTTTCCAAAGGAGATGACAAATGTGATCAATTAAAACCATAGTGCTTCGCTCTATGACTTCTGCAGCACCGTGAATTATTCCAAGAATAGCGATGGCTTGTAAATTGTCCAGATCGGCTTGCAACACTCGAAAAATGATCGCTGAGCCACAATACAACGGCGATAATAAGACATACGAATATCCCGGATGGGTAATGTTATACAACTTCTGAACACAAATACGCGAGGTTACTTTTACAACAACTCCAACGAGAGGAGCGAAGACTGCAATTAATAGTTTTCCATCTGCATTTTCTTTGTTGTATGCTGGATAAATCAAGGACGCTACGATGAAGAAGGTGAACATACCAAAACAACTTGGTATTAACAATTGCAAGAACAAAGTCAGCTTCTGTCTTGAACTTGTACAGAAGTAATGCGTTAAGACACATATTTGCAGACATTGATTGATAAGAATACAAGCGTTAAGAGGAATCTTTTGCAGATTAGAAATGTTGGAATGAGATATACCAAGAGCTTGCAGGGCAACGCGATAAAGAGTGTCCAAAGAATATGTAATGAAACACACTAGGAGCAGTTTTCGTTTAATCCCCATTAATTGAAATGGGCGAAAAAACAGCTGCAGCAGTACAAAAAACCAAATATATAGAAAACTACAAGAAACCACATCAGACATTGATCTTATCCACTGCATTTGTACTGAAATTAATTTCATAGGGTAAAACTGACAATCCTGTACAGTCTTAAACGAGAGATAAGACACCAGCATGTATATTGTCCCTATGAAGAGAGCGGCTAAAAGCGAAATCAAAGCTCCAATGTACATTGATTTACAAACTGTGTGGAGAGCAGATGGTCTCAGTTGTTTCCAAGCCATGGCTTGGCTGTTGTCATCTTGCTGATCTTCCTCTGTTTCTGCGTTTTCCTCTGTTGAGCATGCATCAATAACTTTAACATCAAGACTGCTGGATGCTAGATAGTTTAAGCTTGTGGCTTCTCTGTCGCTGTATTCTTGGTAAATAAGTTCGTCAACAGGATGACAATACCATTCTCTTCCTGTGCTTTCCAGAGGATTGTAACCAAAAGACTCTGCCGTGAATTCGGGTTCTTCTGGATTGTAGTGTTCTGTCACGCCTCGTGTAAAATTGGTTACGATGTGACCAAACACTTCTATCACCTGTGCACTGATGCTCATTTTGTTTACTTCCTTAGTAAAGCATTAGCTATTAGAAAACTACAATTAATTATACCTCAGTGACTCTGAAACACGGAAGTCGAAAGTGAAATGCGCGGCTGATTTCCCATAGATCTGTGCCATTATGTACGATTCAAAGAACAAAAGCCTATTGTTTTAGAACCAATGAAAATTAAAAACAGGAAAGCCTTTGCAACTCTCGACCGTGAAAAACATGGCGGAAAGATAAATGCAGTTATATATGTAACGCTAATTTTCGCCTGTAAAACTCGATCCATAATTTCGCCGTCTTCCTAGCAATGATCTGGCTTCCTTGAAATATTCAAAATTGTTAACTGTTTTGAGGTTTCTGCAACAGATGGGGCAAGATTACCGTATAACCCCACACATTAATTATACATGTAAGAGCTCTTGTTTTTCCTAGGGAGGGGGGCATTGGGGCCTATAAGAAACCGGAAAACGGATTAAAATTTCCGTGAAAACCGAAAAACCGCAATAAAAATCGATGAAAACCGAAAAACGGCCAAACATAATGATCAAAATAGCAAATTCACAAACCTTAAACCACTGACCCTTGATACCTTAGAGAAATATAACTACAGTCGAACCTGTATATAACGGCCTTGTATTAAGCGGCCACCCTCTATTAGCGATTTCTATAAGCTCATCTTTATTCTTTAACTTTAAGCTATTGCGATAGAATTAGGCAAAACTTCTATTGCCTTTTGTGGGCCACTTTCAGAGGCAATGTCACTTGGATGGCGCATCACGTGAACCTACAATGGTTGATCGAGGTTAAATAAATAAAAAAGGTCTAGAAACAAGGAAACAAAAAAAAAACAAAACCGAAAAACCGCTTTTCTTATTCATAAAAACCGAAAACCGGATGTTTAAAAAGGAAAAAACAGAAAACCATAACAGCGGATACAAAAACCGAAAAACCGGAAATTTTGGGTGCAAAACCCGAAAACCCGAACTAAAAAATGACCAAAACTGAAAAACAGAAAACCCTAATGCCCCCCTCCTTAGGAGCTCTGGAGCGCTTTCCATTTAAATGGAAAAACTGGGTAGAATTTCCTGTTAAAAGGAACAGGACAAATAGGCCATTTCCGAGTTGCCTTTAGCCTCTCTATCAAAGCGAGGCTAGGTGCGAAACCTTTCATATGAAAATGAGTTTTCATTCATATGCAAATAAGTTTTGTTTACATGTGAATGAAAACTCATTTTCATATGAAAGGTTTCGCACCTAGCCTCGCTTTGATAGAAAGGCTAAAGACAACTCGGAAATGGCCTATTGTCCTCAATCAAAACGGAACGGGAAGAGCGTGTTCCTTTAGCACGGAGTTGCTTTTTCTTTCTTGAGGAGACTGTGTAAGTAGTAGTATAAGTATGTTTTACTCCTTTATATACAGTAAAAAGGAGTAAAACATACTTATACTACTACTTGTGTACTAACGATGTACAATAACAAACATGGCCTTTAATTCGTCAAGGAGCATGGCACTAGTGGGACGCAGAAGATGGTACAGCATTTTCCGATCATTTCGGCAAAAACGAGAAAAGAAAACTACCTCTGAAGATATTCCTTTTTTTTTTCCAAAAAATGTCCAGTGGAAAAGTCTCTTCCATTTGATTTACCACCGGAACAACCGGATTTTCCAAACAAAAGGAAAGCGCTCCTGTCGTTTCGGCTTTTGTTTCGGTTAAAAAAGCATACATTTGTATGCATAACTAATTGCGTTCGTAGAAAGCATCGTAATTTGTTAGGCGTTCAGTTATTTTTTGGGTGTCCTGCGTAGCCAGCAGGGTGATTCACGAATTTTTTGTTGATTCGTGTACCATTTCTGCGCCATTTTGAATTGCGTCATGTTATATGTGGCGTCGTACATGCGCAAGTGATACTGCGCACCTCGTGGAGAGAAGACTGACTTGATCCTTTCGATGGCGGAAAAGATTAATGCAGCTATATATGTAACGCAAAAATCGGAGAAAATCTAATAAATTCTCGAAATTTTTCCCTGTAAAAGCCGACCCATAATTTCGCCGTCTTTCCAGTAATGTTCTGGCTTCCTTGAAATATTCAAAATTGTTACAGCCATGCTCCGTCACGCGTGACCAGTATTTTTGAAAATTTGAATTGATTTTTCAAGTTTACGCGTCGGTTTTGTAAATTCATTCAGAGATTCGGAATTCCCGTCAGAATTTTACCGCATTTTCGGAAACAAAGAGCAACAAAATATCATTTTAATAGCGGAGCACTTGCCAGGCCGAAGGCCTGGCTGCGCAGCTCCATACTCATAGAACCTATCGCCGTCATTTTTCATGGTCATGGCTAGCGGAATGTTTCGCGGGCGCGTGTCCGTCCGCCCGCCGGTCCCCGCCGTGTTGGAACAACATCCGGGATCTTGAAAGCAAGGCCTTGTTTTTCGCGCGGCCACACAGCCGTGAGCACGGGAAACACTTTAGTTGATTTGATGTGTCTAGCGGAGAATTAAAGTCGTTATTTTCCTGCATTTTTTCGCGGTTTGCTACTCAAGACAGGGATACTAATTAAGGAATACTCAGAAGCCGCTTTACTGGAAAAAGACGAGCTTTCAGGGATAAAATCTTGCTTCGAGGAACTTCATGTATTACGTTTTTATCAATGCGGGAGATCTTTGTTTTCTACGGATTTCAGAACCAGAAGCGGAGATTTGAATTTCCAAGCAAGCTAGGAACTTAAAGGTAAACCAGATTACAGTTTTCGATGAGAATTTATATTGATATCAATCTGTGAGTGACTTTTTATTAGTATTATTGTTAGTTTTGGAGAATTGATTTTAAAACGTGCTTCAATTCAGTTGTATCGATCTCTTGAATTTCATCGAAGAAAGCTTAAACTCGATGAGCTATAATTAAATGGTACGCGTTTTGCTTTTAAACGTAAACTAATGGAGATTTGAATAAATTTTTTCGAAAGAAGATTGTGTTGTCCATTTTTATGTGTTTGTTCATTCATTAGATAGATTGAAAAGCGATTTTATGTAAACAAAACAAGACTTTGATTTTATAGTACAGTTCTATCTTCACTCGCATCGCCTTATGCAAATATGTTTGTGTATTTTTGCAATTTTTGATTTTCAAATCAGTTTCTCGGGCAATATTATTTTTGACAAACATAAACTGTATTTTATTCGGAAACTAGTGGTACTAGTTATTCTAGACAGAGAAAAGTTGTTTTTGTGAACTTTTGTACGGTCTATAAAAATGTACTGTGCAGACGGTCGCGTAATACTGTTTTTGAGAATTGCTAAAATTGAAAATAGCCCATTCGTCAATCTTAATTCTTGTGCTTCCAACCTTACACCTTAGTTAAGTTTCACCTTAGTTAAGTTTCACCTTAGCTAAGCTTGTTCAAAGTGCGACGCTGTTAGGCTTCGGCTATGTATATATATTAGAAATGTTACATATCCGAACAATACTTGTCTTTTTATGCGCGTAGCGAAATTATTTTTCCGTTAACTTGTGACTTTCAAAGTGTTTTCCAGAGAGATCTTCAAGGTTTCATTCAAATCTCGGACGTTACAAAGAAATATTCAAATGTTCATTTCAGTCTTGTTGATTACTGGTCACGCGTGACGGAGCATGGCTGTAACTGTTTAAAAGGGGTTTCTGCAACAGATGGGGCAAGATTACCGTATAACCCCATACATTAATTATACATGTATGAGCTATTGTTTTTCTTAGGGGCTCTGTTGTTTCGGGTTTTGTTTCGGTTTATAAAAGTGCATGGATAAATAATTGCGTTCGTGGAACGCATCCTAATTTGTTGGTTGTTCTGTGACTCCTTGGGTGTCCTGCGTAACCAGCAGGATGATTCATGAATTTTTCGTTGGTTTGTGTACCATTTCTGCGCTATTTTGAATTGCGTCATACATGCGCAAGTGATACTGCGCACCTTGTGGTGAGAAGACTGTCCTGTTCCTTTGGATCGGATGACTGATCGGTTGTTCATCGTTGTCTTTTCCCAAATCATAAGGCAATTTTTTTTTAAATCATAAGGCAATGTTCTTTAAGAATCTTGCAGGTGCCTTCATTACAAAGATTATATTAGCATTTTGCCGGCAGGAGAAGTAATCATTAACAAGGTTATATGAGCATTTTGTCGGCCGAGACCAGGAGTGTCCCCTTAATAGAGGTGTCCCAAAGAAAAGAGTGCAACGAAAAGGGTAGCAAAAACTTAAACTATACAAAAAGATTATGCTTCCCGCCGGAAAAATATTGAGTCTGTATAGTACTAAGTCTTTTATTTTTGTGACCCCGTATAAGATAATCTTCCTGTCTTTTGTTTATCTTTGAAGTATAAGAAAGGGATACAAATTTTGTTTGAAAGGGGTATCATTTTGATAATAAAAGTTGGCAATTGTGAAAACGGTTAAGGGGTTAAACATCCGGACGGAACGTTAATGAGTACCGCCCCCTGGTCACTTCTCCGTGTGTGTTCTCCACTAGTAGATAAAAGTGTCACTGCAGATCTATCCCATATATCGTAGTGGTAAGGCCTGTACATTTCCCGGCGAAACACTTATATAAAAGTGACGGGGATGCTCGACGGAAATTGAGAGAATGATAATTTCGTAATATGGGAATGCCTCTATAAATTTTTAAACCTAAGATTCTTTTTCTTCCAGCCGAAGGAATCGTTCAGTCCTTCTCTCTTTCGCTTGCTGGTTTTTGCGTTCGGTTGTCGGTCACCTTGTTGTTCAGTCATTCATGGGTTCAGTTGTCCTTTCAGTTGTGCTCTGATTTTCTGTGCGTCATTTTGGCTGCCCTTCCGTTCGTTGATTCTCGGTTTGCGCTTTTGAATTGAGCTGTTCGTGTCTTTTACTTTTTACAAAAACAATCTATTTAATTAAACTGGCAGGGCTTTAAAGAAGGTTGTTAATACATGTTTCTTCCCAATGTTATTTAAATCTTCTACTCTCTTAAAAATGTCGTTTCCATATGTTTTTCATTTCCCCCGCACAGCGCTTCTTTACACTGACTTTCCTTGGATGAGGAAAAGCCCAGTATTCGTGTAAGTTCGGGTGACTCCCCCGTGAAGCCCAAGAAAATGGTGCAAATGCTACCTCTAACAAGTGAAACAACACCAGCCGCCCAACGTGGACAATCGCGCGAGAAAAAGGAGTGCTTCTTGCAACCCAAGGAAAGTCTCTTATCAAAGAAAATATATTGGTCGAATTGGAGTTGTTCCCAAAAGCTCGACTTGCCTCCCGAATACTGTTTCCTCTCGCATATGCTTTGTATAATATCGCTTACTGGTTGTTTACTTAAACAAAAAGTAAAAAGAAGTCCGAGGACTACTGCACAGTTGATACAACGTAATATTATAATTTCACAATATTTCGGCTGGCCAAAACCAGCATTCTTCATGTTATAGATGGATTTAAAGATGTATCACGTTTTATTACGTTATTATTACGTTGTATTATCAAGTTGTAATATATATCAGTGTTTTGTTACGAATTGAAATAACGCCACAAAGGAAACGCTATTACAAAGCACTACAGTGCAACCTCCAGGTTAAGGGGACACCATCGGGACCAGGGTCCCGTTTCTCGAAGTCCCGATAACTTTCTGGGCCTGGAGCTAAATTTTAAAATCAGAACATATAAGGTGTATTAACCCCCAAATAAGCCAGAATTGTTTCATCACCTTAGAATTTTATTGCTTAGCTTTCAAAACAAACAAATATGCATCTTTAATGTGAACATTGCGGTCAGAAAATAGCTTTCCGGGCCCAAAAAGTTACCGCGACTTTTGAGAAACGGGCCCCAGGAGCAGGCGACCACCCAAAATACAAAATTTCCCTAACCTTATTTTCATGTTACATCACCAAATGCCACCAAATATACAACTTAATTAAACAAAAAGATTCTCTAGAACTAAACAGAAGCAACAATTTAAAGATTAAGTGCAGGATTTCAGGATGGAAGTGGATTTCCGTTCATCAAATTTGATTTCTTGACCGCTTGTCAAGAAATCAAAATTGTCATTTCTTGTGGAATTTTAACCTTTTTAGCCTTTATTTTGTCTCTTTAGTTAATATTTCTTTGTTTTCATCGCATTTAACGATTCTTTCTTTGTATTTCAAGATAATAAAGCGAGTTCCTTGCCATAATCATCAAAACACGATATATCAGCCGGGACAGTATTCCTTTAATATAGGTGATAGTTACAAAGATTATATGAGCGCTTTGCCGGCCAGGACCAGGAGAAGTTTAACGATTCTTTCTTCGTATTTTAAGATAATAAAGCAAGTTCCTCGCCATAATCATCAAAACACGATATAATATATATAGATAGCCTGAGCCTAACAGCGTCGCTCTTTGAACAGAAAGCCGACGATAAGCGTAACTTAGGTGAAAGGTCGGAAGCACAAGAATTAAGATTAACGATCGGGCTATTTTTCAATTTTAGCAATTCTCAAAAAACAGAATTACGTGACCGTCTGTACAGTACATTTAGACCGTACAAAAGTTCACAAAAACAACTTTTTCTGGCTCTAGAATAACTAGGGGAGTAATGATCGGTCGAGTTTGGATTCGAGTTCGAGTTCGAGTTCGAGTTGGACTTCGAGTTGGACTTCGAGTTGAAGTTCGAGTTGGACTTCGAGTTGGACTTCGAGTAGACTGTTTACAGCCTCTCTATTTTCTCAGAGTCCGTCGCGTACGAGAACTGCCGGCGAGCGAAGCGAACGTAGTGTACGAGCGCGGAGCGCGAGGGGGTGGGGGTGGGGCGAGGGGAAGGAGAAAAATAGAGAGACTGTAGACATCTTTGGAAAAAAGTACGCTTTTTGACTCCTCCCCCTTTCAGCGCCTTGTCCCCAACAGCTCCGCCCCTTGACCTATTAATTAAATTGGACCAATAAGAAATCGAAAGGTAACCGCAACAAACCGCAAGAGTAATTAGCTGAAAGGTTTCGATCACGAAACGAGTCGGTGACTTTTGCCGATCCACGATAAATTCTCAGTTTCACCGCCGATTTACAAATACTCTGAAATTGTTAATTTTTTTTCTATTTCAGAGTTTATGCATAAGCAAAGAATAACTATAAACGATATTTTAATGAAAAAAGATAAATCATCGAACAGACAAGGCTAGACAGCGCGTGAGAGTCAGTTATAATCATCTGTAGGTTTCAGCCTTTTCCCTGTTTGACCAAAACAGTTTACTAAATAAAGTTTGCAAAAGTTTCCCTTTACCTTACTCTGGTGCGGAGAACAGTGTGAAGCTCGTACACGGCAAAACTCTTCCGTCACGCAAGCCGTTAGCCGAACAATTTACGTTATGGACATGAAACAACGAACTGGATTTTTTTTCCACGATTCTCAATTTATTTTATACCCTTTGGAAATACTGAATTTGTTATTCTTTTCTATATCAGAGAGCTTCTGTATGAGCGAAGGATAGACGGCACAAGTGAACAAATGTCCAGTTCTAGTAGAAGCGATTCAAGCGTTTAGTATATTTTTTAAAAAAGATACGTTTCCTTCGGTGTTTGCATAAACATTCCATTTATCACTCAAGCGACTAACAAGACACTAACATTGCATCACCACGTGCATCTTTCTCCGGCGATGAGAAGACTATGACGGTTTGCTCGCTGAAAAGAGAGACATTATTCAGCGCTAATTTGCATTTCAATATCAACATGTCAATTGCAAGTCTTCACAAAGTAGATGAAACCTACCTTTCCATTGCTAATGAAACCTAGCTCAGCTCAGATCGATCAAACCATTGTCAAACCATTGCGCGCATCGGATCGGTCCAGGATGACCCGACAATGTGACAAGCGATAACGTCACCAGAACTACGTTAGCGTCACGCGTCACGCCACCGATTGAACTGTGTTGCGGAAAAGTAATCCTTCACCCTCCTTCACCCTGCGTCAGAGCCATCCCAAATGGTTGGGAAGCTACCCTTTCCATTCTCCTTTTGCAACTCCTCTCGCATTTTTTATAGTAGATCAACTCGAAGCCTAACTCGAGCTCCAACTCGAAGTCCAATTAACTCGAAGTCCAACTCGAAGTCCAACTCGAAGTCCAACTCGAACTCGAACTCTAACTCGAACTCGAATCCAAACTCGATGTTTCGGGATTCCCGAATAACTAGTACGACTAATTCCCCAATAGAATACACCTGTTACGTATCAAAAATTGCTCGAGAAACTGATTTGGAAATCAAAATTGCAAAAAATACACAAACAGATTTGCATAAGGAGACACGAGTGAAGTTAGAACAGTTACTATGACTTGTTTTGTTTACATAAAATCGCTTTTCAACCTTTGTGGTGAATGAACAAACACATAAAATTGCACAACACAATCTTCTTTCGAAAAATTTTATTCAAATCTCAATAAGTTTATGTTTAAAAGCAGCAAAACGCGTACCAATTATAGCGCTGTCTTCGATGAAATTCAAGAAAACAATACAACTAAATTTAAGCACGTTTTATAAACAATTCTCCAAACTAACGAGAGCACAAAGAAAAAGTCAACCTTGGAAATCCTTGAAAATTCTTTAAATATCCGGTAATCCGTAAAACAAACATCTCCCCTGCATTGATAAAAACTTATGAAGTTTCTCGAAGCAAGATTTTATCCCTGAAAGCTCTTCTTTTTCCACAAAAGCGGCTTCTGAGTATCCCTTAATTAGTATTCCTGTCTTGAGTAGCAAACCGCGAAACACTGCAGGGAAATAACGACTTTAATTCTCCGCTAAACACAGCAATCCAACTAAAGTGTTTACCGAGCTCACGGCTGTGTGGCCGCGCGAAAAACAAAGCCTCGATACGCCTCGGTTTTCCTTCCAAATTGCTAAGATCCCGGATGTTGTCCAACACGGGCGGGCACACACACGCCCGCGAAACATTCCGCTAGCCATGACCATGAAAAATGACGGGCATAGGTTGTTCTATGAGTATGGGGCTCCGGCGGACCTTCGGCCCGCGAGCTCCGCTATCAGCCGGGACAGTGTCCCTTTAATAGAGGTGATAGTTACAAAGACTATATGAGCGTTTTGCCGGCCAGGACCAGGAGAAGTTTCCCCTCAATGTAGGTGTTCCAAAGTAGAGGTTCCACTGTATTAGAACCGAGAAGATAACGAGAGTGTGTGATGAAAAATTATTTCAATAGTTCAAAGGCGTACAGCGCTTCAGGTTGGCTTTGAAGGGGCTATGTCATCACATTATATTGTAGTATTATTTTGAAACGCCAAAAGACATATTTGTGTCAAAGGAAATTTAAAAATAACAAGAGGCTCCAAGCAGCCTATACTCATGCGCATGCGTAAGAAAGTTTTATGATATATTTAAAACATGATAAGAAGATGTCCGACATGGAGAAGAGTTACTCCTTTCATTCAGTCATCGTTCCTGCAAACCAGGTTGTTTACTGTTGAATGTTTTGTCAATGAAGGCTGTACCACAATGAAGCCAGTGATTCTTCTAAGTGTTATATATACCTAATGTGAACATTAGTAATGTAAGTAGGGTTGTAGGAGACACTGTCGTGACACTTAAGAAACGTTGTTTTACCGGAAGTGCACAGTTTAAAATATGCGTGCATAAATTTGCATGCAAAATCGTGACACAAAAAAATAAAAATAACAAGAAAAACGGAGCCGAAACCATACCTCATGCCGCTTCGCGCATGAGTAATAAAGCGACGACCAAAAATGCAAACTAAGGTGGTCGCTTACCAGGAGTCATACCGCAGGAGATCTACATAAACCTATATATTACCGGAGTAATTTCAATTTGGCACCGAATATGGGCGAATGGTCGCCTACCAGAGGTTAAAAATCAATAGAAACATTTAAATTGCTAGCGTCAAAAACTAGTGGTGACGGTCGCTTACGAGGAGTTTCAACTGTAATGATTTGACTGGAACAAAATTGGTATTTTGGAAAAGTGGTCGCTTAAGAGAGGTGATCGCTTAATTAGGAGAGGTGGTCGCTTAGCAGAGGTGGTCGCTTAGGAGAGTTGGTCGCTTAGGAGAGTTGGTTGCTTAGGAGAGGTGGTTGCTTAGGAGAGGTGGTTGTTTAGGATAGGTGGTCGCTTAGGAGAGGTGATCACTTAGGAGAAGTGATCGCTAAGGAGAGGTGGTCGCTTAGGAGAGGCGTCGCTTAGGCGAGGTGGTTGCTTAGGAGATGTGGTTGCTTAGGAGATGTGGTTGCTTAAGAGAGGTGGTCGCTTAGGAGAGGTGGTCGCTTAGGAGAGGTGGTCGCTTAGGAGAGGTGGTCACTTAGAAGAGGTGGTCGCTTTGGAGAGGTGGTCACTTAGGAGAGGTGGTCGCTTAGGAGAGGTGGTCACTTAGGAGAGGTGGTCGCTTAGGAGAGGTGATTGCTTAGGAGAGGTGGTCGCTTAGGAGAGGTGGTTGCTTAGAAGAGGTGGTCGCTTAGGACAGGTGGTCGCTTAGGAGAGGTGGTCACTTAGGAGAGGTGGTCGCTTTGGAGAGGTGGTCACTTAGGAGATGTGGTCGCTTAGGAGAGGTGGTCACTTACGAAAGGTGGTCGCTTAGGAGAGGTGGTCGCTTAGGAGAGGTGATCGCTTAGTTGGGAGAGGTGGTTGTTTAGGAGAGGTGGTCGCTTAGGAGAGGTGGTCGCTTAGGAGAGGTGGTCGCTTAGGAGAGGTGATTGCTTAGGAGAGGTGGTCGCTTAGGAGAGGTGGTTGCTTAGGAGAGGTGGTTGCTTAGGAGAGGTGGTTGCTTAATTAGGAGAGGTGGTCGCTTAATTAGGAGAGGTGGTCGCTTAGGAGAGGTGATCGCTTAATTAGGAGAGGTGGTCGCTTAGGAGGGGTGGTTGCTTAGGAGGGGTGGTTGCTCTCCTAGAGGTCATCGCTTAATTAGGAGAGGTGGTTGCTTAGAAGAGGTGGTCGCTTAGGAGAGGTGGTCACTTAGGAGATGTGGTCGCTTAGGAGAGGCGTCGCTTAGGAGGGGTGGTTGCTTAGGAGATGTGGTTGCTTAGCAGAGGTGGTCGCTTTGGGGAGGTGGTAGCTTAGGAGAGGTGGTCACTTAGGAGAGGTGGTCGCTAAGGAGAGGTGGTCACTTAGGAGAGGTGGTCGCTTAGGAGAAGTGGTCGCTTAGGAGAGGTGGTCGCTTAGGAGAGGTGATCGCTTAATTAGGAGAGGTGGTTGCTAAGGAGAGGTGGTCGCTTAGGAGAGGTGGTCGCTAAGGAGAGGTGGTCGATCACTTAGGAGAGGTGGTCGCTAAGGAGAGGTGGTCGCTAAAGAGAGGTGGTCGATCACTTAGGAGAGGTGGTCGTACATGGAGGTTCGACTGCATTAATGCACTGAAACTATTTTAAAGGTGTGTTTTTTGCGGCGGATGATTGGAACTTAAAGAGTTTTATAGGCTAAACTTTTTAAGTGACTTCCCCGTGTCTAGTTTGAAAACTCGATAGAAAATTGCTGTGGTACATTCTGCCTTTAAGAACTCACTTTATATTTTCCTTTTTTAGGTTCTTATAAATTTTTTTTCCTTGATCGAGGGTTCTTTTCAGTGACCAAAAATCAGTCCAATCCTCGTAACATAGACCCTTTAAAGTCATGTACCGGGTGTTTGAAAGTTTCACAATATAGGCAGCCCCTGTATTATAAGATAGATCATCTATTATCCATAAGAAAAACTACCGTGAAAGAAGTATTTATTTGCACCATTTACATGGGCGAACGTCTTAAGTTATAGTATCAGATGAGCTGATATTCGTGTGGCAGGGAACCAATCAGAGCACGTGATTGTCCACTGATATACAGAGGCTGTCTATATAGCCGAGTTAGTCGGAGCGCAAACAAACCTGAACAGGGTTCTATCTAGGAATACTTGTTTGGGGGAGAAGTTTGGAATGACTGAAGATGGCCGAATGCCGATTTTGAGATACAATTTTGAGATGTCACAGTTAGTAGTAGTTATTTTATTTTTTTAGTCGTGATAAAGCTTTGATAGTATTATACAGTTAGCTCCGCTATTGCCTAGAAGTGTGAATATCATATTAAATAAATTTAACAATGAAAATTTTCCAGCTCTTACCAGCAGTTTATATTACTCCATGTTCCTTGTCATATAGTGTCCTTTGACAGGGAATGCTTATTTTATGTACATTGAACTGGATGATTGATTTTTCTTCATATTGCAATTGATTTGAAAAAAACCCTTATTTGCATATACTTTCAACACACATTTACATATGCGACTACACAAAACTAGTTTCGTCAGTTGGTAGCCATATAAAACAAATATGGCTACCAACTGACAAGGTCTTTTGACGTCACATAAAATCGCAGAGCAGTAAGATTTTGACGTTTCGCCTCCGCGATGTTCAATTTCGGGTTGTATTTCCTTGACTATTTCTAGCAGTTCATTCCGCCTAAAGCGATAGCCATCTTGAGTATATTGATATATATATATATATATTAGCCTATCGATATTATGCTCTTGAAAGGCACTTGTCACATAAAATCGCAAAGCAGTAAGTTTTCGGCTGAAACTGACATGTTTCGCCTCCTCGATTTTCGATTTCGGGTTGTATTTCTTTGACCATTTCTAGCAGTTCATTGCGTCCGCCAAAAGTGATATCGATCTCGAGTACAACTCTTAGTCATCGAGAAAGTCCAAAGGGCTTGCACTGAATCCAAATATTCGTGCCATTGAATAACGCCTAACGTTTGCAGAAGAAGTACCATACGCGCCATTTTGAACATTGGGCACTTGAGAGGTACGACAAGGTTATGCGCAGCTTACGTGTACCCGACAATTTTTAGTCCTAAGCAAGGTCGGGCGTTTATTAGCACTCATACTTGTTCAACCATTTTGTCAACCATTTTGAACGCGGAGAATGCCCTGGGGACGAGGTTGGTCCATGTTCTGAGGGCCACCAAAAAAAGCTCTGTTTGAGTAATCTCGCAATTCTTACGTAAACGGCATTTTACATGGCTCAGTTGACGTTTCATTGAAACGCCCATGAACAATACTTAAGAGGTTAGTACTGGTCCACAAAGCCATTGGCACTGCATTTACAATTGCCACCAAAATGTGTCTTTTCCATCTTCGTCGCCACACAGACATGACAGCCATATTTTGATAACGAGTTTCAATCGCTAGAGACGCACTGGTAAAGACCCACTCAATCGCAAGCGAAACTGCAGTATGAATTGCAAATGATTGAAGCAAATTGATAAAGGACTCCTTCTCCAAGTATATGAATTGGTATAAGTATAAATATCCGTTTACAGACACGATAGCAGTTGATTCAAACAACATGCTCATGATAGCGATATCAGCCATTAGTGTCTCACGGCGAGGAGTACGAAAACTTCCCCAAGGAGCTGATGTTCTTTTCCAAAGGAGATGACAAATGTGATCAATTAAAACCATAGTGCTCCGCTCTATGACTTCTGCAGCACCGTGAATTATTCCAAGAATAGCGATGGCTTGTAAATTATCCAGATCGGCTTGCAACACTCGAAAAACGATCGCTGAGCCACAGTACAACGGCGATAATAAGACATACGAATATCCCGGATGGTTAATGTTATACAACTTCTGAACACAAATACGCGAGGTCACTTTTACAACAACTCCAACGAGAGGAGCGAAGACCTGCAATTAATAGTTTTCCATCTTCATTTTCTTTGTTGTATGCTGGATAAATCAAGGACGCTACCGATGAAGAAGGTGAACACACCAAACAACTTGGTATTAACAACTGCAAGAACAAATTCAGCTTCTGTCTTGAACTTGTACAGAAGTAATGCGTTAAGACACATATTTGCAGACATTGATTGATAAGAATACAAGCGTTAAGAGGAATCTTTTGTAGATTAGAAATGTTGGAATGAGATATACCAAGAGCTTGTAAGGCAACGCGATAAAGAGTGTCCAAAGAATATGTAATAAAACACACTACGAACAGTTTTCGTTTAATCCCCATTAATTGAATCGAAATGGGCGAAAAATCAGCTGCAGCAGTACAAAAAACCAAGTATATAGAAAACTACAAGAAACCACATCAGACATTGATCTTATCCACTGCATTTGTACTGAAATTGATTTCATAGGGTAAAACTGACAATCCTGTACAGTCTTAAACGAGAGATAAGACACCAGCATATATATTGTCCCAATGAAGAGACCGGCTAGAAGCGAAATCAAACCTCCTATGTACATTGATTTACAAACTGTGTGGAGAGCGGATGGTCTCAGTCGCTTCCAAGCCATGGCTTGGCTGTTGTCATCTTGCTGATCTTCCTCTGTTTCTGCGTTTTCCTCTGTTGAGCATGCATCAATAACTTTAACATCAAGACTGCTGGATGCTAGATAGTTTAAGCTTGTGGCTTCTCTGTCGCTGTATTCTTGATAAATAAGCTCGTCAACAGGAAGATAATACCATTCTCGTCCTGTGCTTTCCAGAGGATTGTAACCAAAACACTCTGCCGAGAATTCAGGTTCTTCTGGATTGTAGTGTTCTGTCACGCCTCGTGTAAAATTGGTTACGATGTGACCAAACACTTCTATCACCTGTGAACTGATGCCCATTCTGTTTACTTAATAAGTACTAGAGCATTAGTTAGTACAAAACTACAATTTATATCTCACTGACTCTGTAACACGAAAGTCGAAAGTGAAATGTTGCAACGAACGGCTGTGTCATTGTGTACGTTTTAAAGGGCAGAAGGCTATTGTTTAAGAACCAATGAAATTGAAAAACAAGAAAGCCTTCGCCCCTCTCGACCGTGAAAAACATGGCGGAAAGGATTAATGCAACTATATATATGTAACGCAAAAGAAAGAAAAAGGAAGAAAATCTAATACATTATTGAACGTTCCGCCTGTAAACCTCAACCCACAATTTCGCCGTCGTCCCAGCAATGTTCTGGCTTCCTTGAAATATTCAAAATTGTTAAGTGTTTTGAGGTTTCTGCAACAGATGGGGCAAGATTACCGTATAACCCCATACATTAATTATACATGTACGAGCTATTGTTTTTCTTAGGAGCTCTGTTGTTTCGGTTTATAAAAGTGCATGGATAACTAATTGCGTCCTTGGAACGCATCTTAATTCGTTGGACGTTCTGTGGTTTCTTGGGTGTCCTGCGTAGCTAGCAGGATGATTCATGAATTTTTCGTTAATTCGTGTACCATTTCTGCGCCATTTTAAATTGCATCATACATGCGCAAGTGATACTGCACACCTGCTTGGATCGGATGACTGATCGGTTGTTTATCGTTGTCTTTTCCCAAATCTTCAGGCAATGTTCTTTAAGAATCTGTCAGGTGCGATTTATCAAAGCCTAAGAGAAGTATGTGCTACTCATGGCAAAAAATTGGGTGACATTTGCCTCTAATTTTTTAACTCGTCCCCAGACCCCCAATTTGACCCTTAAAATCACTGTGAAAACTGAAATCCACACTCGGATTCCAATAATGTTATTATTCTATCTGGAAACGTTAAAATATTTTAATAACTTTAAAAAAAGTCCCGTCATTTTGACCTTGAAATGACCAATGTCAAGTAAAGGGTTATATGAAGTTCAACCGCGCGGTCATCGCTTTTAGCGGTATAACTCATTTTAATAAGCATAATGTCAACATCCACACTCGGGTTTGGAAAGATTGGAATCTTGTGAACATTTTGGTGGGAAATATGATTTAGTTGGAGCGAAAAAAATCCCGTCATTTTGCCATTTTTTCAGTGCACTATGCTTCGACTGAGCCAATTTTTGCTTCTATTAGTCTGTATCTATTCGCATGCTCTTATGTCAATGCATGGCCTGGCAATTTATGAATTACTTTTCGGAAATCCACACTCTGATTCCAGTAATATGGTTATTATTCTATATATCTAGAAACGTTAAAATATTTTAATAACTTTTAAAAAAAGTACCGTCATTTTTACCTTGAAGTGAGCAATTTCGTATAAAGGCTTGTATGGAGTTCGACCGCGCAGTCATCGCTTTAAGCGTTCTAACTCATTTAAACGGGCGCAATGTCAACATCCACACTCGTTTTTGGAAAAATTGGAATCTAGTAAACATTTTGGTGGGAAATTTGCTTTGGTTCGAGCGAAAAAACCTCCGTCATTTTGCACTTCTCAGCCGGAAAGATTTCCGTTTAACCCCATACATTAGTTATGCATACCGTTCTTTAAACTAAAACAAAAGCCAAAACAATAGAAATCCAAAAGCAAAACAATAGCGCATACATACATAATTATGAGCAACGGTTTATTTTGGTATCGCGCACGCCCGGAGCAAATGTCTCGTCTGAGGGATCAATATTTTGGAATGTGGACCGTGTAAAGTAAACCGAACGTGGCCCATTTTGTCGGGATGCCCGATTACGTCAAACACTACGTCGCGTCCCATCCGGCCCTCCAACTTAGTCAATAAGTACATAATCTTATTAAGCAATAGGACACATTTTCTATGAGTTTACCGGCGTGATAAACCCACGAGGGATGTTGGGCGGCTCGTGATTTACAAGCTTTTCGAGCTTTTCAAGCTTTACTCGATGCCACTGACAAAGCTGCACTGACAAATTCACGGGTTCAACGAAAGTGATGAAAAGTTTTAACGCTTTGAAATTCGTCAGTTGAAATTTATCAGCTGAAAAAAGAAAATATATTCAATGATTCAAAAGTTCTTTGAATGGGAAAATCCAGACTGAATTGTGTCCGGAATCTGCCGCCGTAAACATGAATGTGCGAGGAAAGTTTGGAAACCTACAATTTTTATGGCGTATTTTGGATTCAAAGATTGCCTTCTTGAGGGTCTAAAATAGGGTTTCCCAATCCCGCTTCCCGCCACTGTTTTTTCTTTCATCCCGCCATCCCGCTTGCTTCGAACATGTCATCCCGATCCCGCTTCCAAAATACTTTTTTTGCATGACAAGTCGCAGTTTTTTCAGGACGAGACAAGATTTCCGCGGGCTAATGCATTACGACGTCGGTGTTTGTTTGTGGTAAACAGCGGCAGTCAGTTTAGTTTGGTAAATTTATCCGCTTTTCAATAAGTGTTGAGGAGTCAAATAAAAGTTTTCTTTATCGGAGAACAGCGCGTGGACCATGACGAAGGCCCTCCATCACTCCAAACTTCAAAATTTCAAATTTAAAAAACAAATTTCAAAACCCGCCTACTACATAGGGGTTACCCACGAAATCTGATAGAGAAGGTTGTATGGAATATGAGGAGTGAGGAGTGCGGAGTGTGAAAAAACGCGGAGTGTAGAAAACGCGGAAAATGAGGAGTGTGAAAAATGAGGAGTGTGGGGGAAAATGTGGAATACGTATTTTTGTGGAAAAACATAAAATATAAGGTAAAACTAAACTTTTTTTTTTACAAGGCAAGTTTTGAAATTCACAATCTCTATATAAATAAATAGGAATTTCAGTGGAATCCACGAGGTGGAATTTCAGTGTTTTATCTCAAAAGAGTTGGTATTTTCATATATGCCTACATTTCATACCATCACAACTTTTCGAACTTAATTCTGTAGCATTTTGAGTAGATAGAGCACGTTTTGAAGCCGCGCCGGCATTCTTTCGTTATGAAACCTGCGACGACATTGTTTGCATAGCGTCTGGGCAATGTGCATTGCTCAATTACCACTGCTTCAATTAGGGCTGTCTGGAAAATGTTACTAGGGAGAATTTGCAATTTCATGGCAATTTTATATAATACTTGAAAGTGGAATATGAAAAATGTGTGTGTTTGGGAGAATTACTGAAGGTAACTTTTGCTATTAGGGAACTGTTTCCGATCACAAATCAAATAGTGATCTCCAAGGTGTCTGTTCTAACGGGAGATCAAAGTACCGGGGCATTGGTTTACAGCGCTGACTTCACGAACACCTATCATCATCCTAACTTCTTGCATATTCATCGCAAAAACCCAATGTTAAACGGACTTGATGAGAAATAGAACACAAACCGCGGTGATAAACATGTTGAACTTATTCATTTTTGGTAAAACTTGACGTTTCGTATGCAACTACATACATTTTCAAAAGTGACCGTTACAGTGTTAAAACCTATACTTATATAGTAGTAAAAAGGGACTGGGACCGAGATTAAGTACAACACTT
Source organism: Cladopsammia gracilis (assembly GCA_022457155.1). NCBI lineage: Eukaryota > Metazoa > Cnidaria > Anthozoa > Scleractinia > Dendrophylliidae > Cladopsammia > Cladopsammia gracilis. Next base: position 1,173,936 of record JAJGOT010000164.1, on the reverse strand, counting down.
AACAGTTGATCCATAAATAATAAAGCATCAGCTTCTCGCTACCGACGTTTACATTAAAGGCCGGCTTCAGTTCTTGTATAAACAATGTTTCTTTGATTTTACAGTGGAAATCAGTTTTGCTCGACGCTAAGATATCAAAATAATCCCACTTGATGTTGTGTCCAGTGGTGTTGACATGGTCAGCAATGGCTGATGTGCGGTCATCCTTAGCGAGGGCCTTAAAATACTCAGTTTTTCTATCATGAAGCCGTCGTTTAGTTTTACCAATGTAAAATTCTTAACAATCCTAATAACAATTTTGTCACTATAATGATTCCCGGAGAACCACCCATGATATCTTTTAAAAAAAGGCAAATCCTTTAAAGATATACTCCTTAGAGGAAAAATATAAAAGGTGTCAAATAAGTTTCACAACGGGATTGTTTGTGCGGCCTAGCCTGCGTAGCAAGCGTTCTCGTACGAACGAATTTTTCCGCATTCTAGCCGCGTGAAAATTGGGGCGAGAGCAAAGAATCGGCGTACGGGGGTGGGAGTGGCCCCGTCCGCCGATTTTTTGCTCTCGCCCCAATTTCGCGCGGCCAGAATGCGTAAAAAGTCGTTCGTACGGGAACGCTTGCTACGCAGGCTATGTGCGGCCTGTCACCCCTTTCTACTACCTGTTTTAGCTTTTTTCGGATTCATAAATATCAGGACTTCTGAAATGATTTCAAAGGAAAGACAGGATAGAAAAACGCCGGTTTAAAAAAAAATCACCTATGTAAACATCCAGACTTGTCTTCGTTCACGGAATTGTGAAATATCCGGCGAGTGCATTGTCGTCATCCATCCCGTTTCCCACCCGGAAAAATCAAGAATTCCCGCGTCCCGCCATGGAAATGACGAACTTCCCGCTTCCCGCCCACCTCTAACCATCCCGCATCCCGCCTTCAAATTTTCTTTCATCCCGCATCCCGGCATCGAAAAAAGGCTTATCCCGCATCCCGCCAACCCTATGTTAGGCCCTCCTTCTTGTCAAGAATTTTTCAATTGGAATAAAGGTTAGTTCCAGAAACTCAGCTTCTGAAACTGTTTTCGACTTTATCTACTTACTTTGAAGGTACAGTGAAGCTCGTACTTCTCTACATTTTAAGTGCTGAATGAAAACTGAGCTCATTGTTTTTAAGCCTACAGTTCTGAGAGTTTGATTGGTTTCATGGAAAAGACTGATCATTTCATGCAAATAAATTGTTTAACCATAAACCTATAATTTTTGTTAGTTTCATTTTCTTCTTGCTAATTGATCATCCTTGCTTGGACACATTAAATCAGAATTTAAACTGCATCCGGTACAAAAGTATTCCATAGAAATCAAAGTGCTCTAATAAACAAAACACGATAAAGCGTATTAATGGTATCGGCGTAAAATAATTCTCCTAAACAACAAAGCTATACTTTTTATTTCTGCTGTGCAAATCCGTCTTATGTAGAAGTTATCTTAGGATTTGTAGGTAAGCTTACATTTATAAACTTCAGTTGAATTTCAATCGAAAATTTCCTCAGTTTGAGAGCCATTGTTTGCTCTTTGGGATCCATTTTTGAGCTTTTCACTAAACCTTCAGCTCAGTGAACTTCATAAAGTATTATCGAGGTTGTTTTGATTGTCCTTAATCGCTGCATGTAAGCCTTTCCAAGGTCTTCCAAGCCAATGTTAATGAAAATATATTCCTGTTGTTGATATCAGTTTTAAAATAAGCTTAGTGTCTTTTGGCGATAAGCCATTTTTTGCTTGCGTGCGTGGGAAATTTTTGTCTTACATGTAGGTTTGAGCAGCAACTTATTGTTTTCAAGAAACATATCTTCTGTTCTCATCTTCTAACAGACCACAATATGCAATAAGACACTAAACCGGCTCGAGTTGTGAAATTCTTTTTCTTCACGCGTGTGGTGATGCGGTAACGGAAAATTGAACTTTGTTTACTTTACAGTTTCTCTTGCGCGGTTTTCTATGAGTTTACCGGCACAATAGTTTATAGGTTTTTGACCAATCAAAACGTGCGTAGTATCTCAGTTATTTTATAATCATAGATAGCACTCAAAATTACGAACGGCGATACAGTGGAAGAAGTAGACAGTACATTTATTAGAAATTCAGTTGTCACAGGGCGGACTGTGATGGGTGTAGTCGATAGGCTGAAGCTTTGATTTCCGCAGAATCCTTTACTGCTAAGGTCTTGGCTTGACTTAGTCCTCTTCGTTTCAGGGGGGTTATAGTGCGTCCACTGTGGATTGCCACTTTTTTCTGTTCATCGCCCTCTTCTTTGTCTCGCCCCAAGACATGTCTACCTTGTTAAGGTCCCTCAACAAGTCAAGACGTCAGGTGTTCTTGGGTTGGCCTCGCTTCCTATTGCCTTGTGGATTCCATTCCAGGGCTTGACGCGCTATGGCATTTTCTTTTCTTAACGTGTGCCCGATCCATTTCCAGTGTCTCCTCTTGAAGTTAACTTGGATCGGTTCTTGGCCGGTCCGTTGCCATAGGTCTCTGTTGGAAATTTTCTTGGGCAACCAGATTCCAGGTATCTGTCGCAAGCATTTGTTGATGAAGATTTGGAGCTGTTTCACGAGGGCGACAGGAGGGCGTCACCGGACAGTGTGCTGCAAGGTGGCTGCTGTGTCCATCTGACAGCGTGACGGAGTATTATTTTCATCTACATCGCGAAGAGCTAGAGGGTGTGGACACTGTGTATCTGCTGTTTCCAGGGAGTAACACTGTTGCCCTTGGCAGTCGTCAGTGTAGTATTCCTCCTAATACAAGGTGAACGTTAATTGATCGCGTGGTAGGTTTGGTTGGGTCGGTCACGTGAGGTTCCGTTGCACGGTCAGAGATGGAGCACGGAGAGTTACATTAGCGGATTTTTGTAGGTAATCTGGTTTATCAGGTTTCCGGATTTTGGGCGGTAATCCGCTTGGATGCAGATATTGTGGAGATTCAAAATCTTCGTTAAATGACCAGATGTTGACAATATCATCCTTCTCGGGGTGGGGTAAGGGAAATGTCGCTCAGGACAACGACAATTTTACCGGGGGTACGGAAGGGAAAATTTCTTATATGAAGCGCGGGCTGTAGAAGTTGTTTCCTTCTTCGCGCAAACCGGCGAACGTCAACGTTCAGAAGCACGCTAAAGGGGCTAGGGTTTCTATTTTAAAATACAAATGGAAAAACGCAAAACAACTACAAGCAAAACCTAGTCATCGGAAAAGAAACTCAAAAGTGAAGCGAAGTAATAAGCATTTTTTTCTAGTCTGTTTAATGCTCGCTTAAATTGTCGCGATGAAATTTTTGAATGACTGAAAAGTATAAGAAAACAAAAGCGTCTTTCGTGTTATTTAAAAACACAATACTTGCGCTATTACTGCTGTTACACCCCCAATTCAAACTAATCGATTTTAAGTTAAAATGATCTCTTCGCAAACATATTGCAGATTATAATTAGTCAATCTAAGAAATTGTAACAGGATTCTGAGGGAATTTAGTCACGAACCACTTTCAGTGCATTAGTTCCACTAGAGTATTCATAACTTGAACGCTTTCATGGCCAGTTGTGTATTGTTTTCTCGTCTTTGTCTCTTAATCCTCAACAAACCATTAATTTACAGAAACTTACTTTCCATGTAGAAGCGCGTGCCGCTAACCTTTGTCAGGTCTTGTGTGCAGCATGAATGAAGTTCTAATGAAGACCTTTATTTAGCTTGTTCTGCGAATTGCTTATATAGAAAAGTTACCGGTCTATAACATGTTTGGAGCGCAGCTGAGCGTCTTTGAAATTCGCGCTCAGTTGACACCATTGTTTTCTTGTTGTCATGGTCATTGAGCACTAATTATGCTAATGGAATAAATGGTTATAGAGACGCGTGCACTTGACAACAATCATTTCGCGTTTGTCACTTGACGACAACCATTTCGCTCATGTCATCAGAAGAGATGTGGGCGGCACGGTGGTGTAGTGGTTAGCGCGTCGGACTTTCAACCTGAAGGTCGGTGGTTCGAAGCCTGGTCTCTGCCGTCGTGTTGTTTCCTTAGACAAGAAACTTTACTCCACACTGTCTCTCTCCACCCAGGTGTATAAATGGGTACCGGCGACAAAATGCTGGGGGTAACCCTGCGATGGACTAGCATCTTATCCAGGGGGGAGTAGCAATATTCCTAGTCGCTTCATGCTATAGAAACCGGGTTTAAGCTCCGGCCATGAGCCTTCTGGCTCGGGTGCACGACTTTACTTTACTTTACATCAGAAGAGATCGTCGAAAAAAAAAAGTTTTCTAGAAAATGTGTTCCAGGTTTAAGATAGAGAAGGCGCCAAACGTCCTCTATAAACTATATAAAGCAGTAGTACATCAGCACTGAGGGTTATATGCAGACTTAAGTTCCTAAATTTTTGTTAGCACCCATGATTGAACACGAGTTGAGGTATATTTTGTAGACCGTCGCTCAACATACACTTCGAAATCTAGAAAGAATAATTTTTGCTGTCGTGTATCCGTCAAGGCATATTTCCATATTTCCAAACTTCCTCTCTTTCACACTTCCACCCTTCCACACTTCCACAGTTGGCAACTGAAGTATTCAAGGCATATTTCCATACTTCCACACTTCCACACTTCCACTCTTCCACTCTTCCAAACTTCCACACTTCCACAGTTGGTAACTGAAGTATTCAAGGCATATTTCCATATTTCCACACTTCCACTCTTTCACTCTTCCACTCTTCCACTCTTCAAACTTCCACACTTCCACAGTTGGCAACTGAAGTATTCAAGGCATATTTCCATACTTCCACACTTCCACACTTCCACTCTTCCACTCTTCCACACTTCCACAGTTGGTAACTGAAGTATTCAAGGCATATTTCCATATTTCCACACTTCCACTCTTTCACTCTTCCACTCTTCCACTCTTCAAACTTCCACACTTCCACAGTTGGTAACTGAAGTATTCAAGACATATTTCCATACTTCCACACTTCCACACTTCCACTCTTCCACTCTTTCACTCTTCCACTCTTCCACACTTCCACAGTTAGTAACTGAAGTATTCAAGACATATTTCCATACTTCCACACTTCCACACTTCCACTCTTCCACTCTTCAAACTTCCACACTTCCAAACTTCCAAACTTCCACACTTCCACAGTTGGCAACTGAAGTATTCAAGGCATATTTCCATACTTCCACACTTCCACTCTTTCACTCTTCCACTCTTCCAAACTTCCACACTTCCACAGTTGGTAACTGAAGTATTCAAGGCATATTTCCATACTTCCATGCTTCCACACTTTCAAAGTACAATAGTTGCCAACATAAACATTCAACACACATTTCCACATTTCTATTGTGTATTATTTTAATGCATACATTTGCTCTGCAGTGCGCATTAATTATGAATATTTTTTCTTTTGGTTCATTCCGTTCTTATGACGCGTTCTGTGCTCTTCTACCACAGGGTCCAGAGGAGCTCTATTTGATCGTACAAGACGCTATTTTCTTCGAATCGTCGCCGTCTTGAAAGTTTAACTGATTGCGTTACACAATATGTACCGCGGGCCAAATTACTAAGGGCGCAATTATCTTCGGAAAGCGAAGCTTTCCGAACAAGGCACGAAGTGCCGACAACGAGGCACGAAGTGCCGAGAGAAAAGAAAGGAAAGGGAGGAAACTTGTACCACGTGACGAGTTCGATGTGAACCGCATCATCTGGTGACGGAAGTGGCAATGACCGGAAGTGCGGTGATCGTTACTAATTCAAAAACATTAGCTGTGGAGGGAAAATAAAAAACATGGAAAATTCTTCTTTGAAATGGTCTGCTCCTGCAAGAAAATCCGCCTTAGAAGAAAAAAAATTATCGAGCAGGACAAAACATGCTTACGTTTCGAAATGGTAGAAAGATTATTGAAAATTTAACGCGTGTTTAATTTCTTTTGGTGTTCAAACGGAAGCAGTTGCCAGACTGGCATGTCGCAATTGCGAGCGGAGGTTTTAGTATAAACAGCGAGCTAAAATTACAACCTTGACTGAAACAAACTTCAACTCTCTACAAGTTGACTAGCTTATTAAGCTACAGCTCTCTCTACTATAAAGCTTGGATCCTGAAAATTAAAATCCTGCAAAGACAAAACTAAACTAGCTGGACCCAGCGTGACATTACGAATAGCAGAAAAGACATTCACGCCAACAGATCATTTCAGATCCTGTCATGTCCGGTATTTCAGAGAGAAAAGTTAAAGAAATTTAAACGGCTTTCTTACATAAAAATCTACATGCTAATATTAGTAGCGAAAACAACACACCAATCGCCAGGCAAAAAAAGACGCTATAAAAATGAGGTCAAAATCTACAAGCGCGACACCACAGGAAACCACAACCGACAGACTTGACCTCTAGTCCGTTGCACGCGGCTTTTGAAAGGTTTTAAAACCCAGTCCACACTAAAATCCTTCTTGACAAAAGGCTAAATGTAGAATACCCATTTTACACTAGAACAGTACAATTTGCGAAGAATTTCAGCAGACTTCTCAAGATTTAAATCTTAAAATTCCGCGAAACTGCACACGGGCATGATCATAACCTTCGGCGGATGCGATAACGACTGAAAAAAAAAACTTCCGATCATGCGCACAATACCTGATGGCGTCATTTCCGTCACCAGATGTTGCGGTGCACATCGAACGAAAGCGATGCTTTCAAGCCGTAAATTTCGGTTGCCGCAAATGTAGGTTTACCTACTTTTTTGGATGGATTTCTTCAATATTTCCTTAGAATATAGAAATTACAGATCACATACTTAAAATGAGGCGTTTTTATTGAATTTCGTGTGAGTTACAGGGATTTGAAAAACTATGCCTAAATCAGTTTCCTCCCTTTCCGTATTCTTTACTGTACGCCGATTTCGCAGCTTCCGAGCCCGTAGTAATTTGGCCCGCGGTACTTATTTTGTGTAACGCAATCAGTTTAACTTTCAAGACAGCGACGATTCAAAGAAAATAGCGTCTTGTACGATCAAATAGAGCTCCTCCGGACCCTGTGCTTCTACCCGAAGTAAAAGCCGTTAAATGATACCATGAATCTGACAAGAGATTTCAACGGTCTACCACGCGACGCTTATCGCGGGTTTTGGCCCGTCTGGGAAGTTAAGCGGTCTTAAAGCAAACTGTAAACATAACCCGAAATGGAAAATATTCTGTAAAGGTGAATAGAATAAATAGGTTACGTAGATTTCTTTTGAAAGCGGTTTCCGCTATGACCAACTGACCTCCAAGCTCAACGGCGTCTGTGTAAAATGAGCTGCTTGTGGGTCGCCGTCGTTCGATAATATAGTTTGCCTGCAGTACGACTGTATTATTTTTTAAATTTTTATTGCTTAGTTCTATCACATAAGAAATTAATTGTCTATTCATAACGAACATCGTCGTCGTCGTCGTCGTCGTCGTCGTCGTCGTCGTCGTCTTCTCCTTCTTCCTCTTCCTCTTCCTCTTCCTCTTCCTCTTCCTCTTCCTCTTCTTCTTCTTCGCGCAAACCGGCGAATGTCAACGTTCAGAAGCACGCTAAAAGGGCTAGGGTTTCTATTTTAAAATACAAATGGAAAAACGCAAAACAACTACAAGCAAAACCTAGTCATCGGAAAAGAAACTCAAAAGTGAAGCGAAGTAATAAGCATTTTTTTCTAGTCTGTTTAATGCTCGCTTAAATTGTCGCGATGAAATTATTGAATGACTGAAAAGTATAAGAAAACAAAAGCGTCTTTCGTGTTATTTAAAAACACAATACTTGCGCTATTACTGCTGTTACACCCCCAATTCAAACTAATCGATTTTAAGTTAAAATGATCTCTTCGCAAACATATTGCAGATTATAATTAGTCAATCTAAGAAATTATAACAGGATTCTGAGGGAATTAAGTCACGAACCACTTTCAGTGCATTAGTTCCACTTCCTCTTCCTCTTCCTCTTCTTCTTCTTCTTCTTCTTCTTCTTAATACATCAACCCATGGACAACATCTTTTTTAAACAAAATGTACTGGAACTTTATTTTAAAGTGATAATTCTTTTGTGCTACAAGAATGGCCAAGAACGGCTTCTAATTTTACATGTTTCCCACGTAGAAATTTGGTTGCATTAAAACTCAGAATAGTTTTCACTAAAAGGGAATCAAATAGTAAACTACAGAGAAATAAATGCACCACCTGGTTAAGTTATGGTAGATTTTCACGTTTTAGCCAATGAGGTGGACGGTTTCAACAATATCACAATTAACACCTTTCTGCATTCCTTGCCGTTGGGTTGCCTATTTCTTACTAGGACCATTACTTATCTACCTGCGGTGCTCGCATGCTCTTCTCCAAACAGTTTCAATCGAATGTGAAGTGCGCGCTGTTTAGACTCACGGGCTGAGGTAAAGTCGCCAAGGGAATGTTGAGTGATCCCGAGTGAATAGTAACTATCGGCGGTGCTCGCATGTTCTTCTCCAAACAGTTTCAATGATTCAATCGAATATGAAGTAAGTGCTGAACAGACTCAAGGGCTGAGGTAAAGTCGCCAAGGGAATGTTGAGTTGTTCCGAGTGAAAAGTAACTATCGGCGGTACTCGCATGTTCTTCTCTAAACAGTTTCAATCGAATGTGAAGTGCGCGCTGTTTAGACTTAAGGGTTGAGGTAAAGTCGCCAAGGAAATGTTGAGTAGTTACGAGTGAATAGTAACTAGAGGCGGTGCTCGCATGTTCTTCTTCAAACAGTTTCAATCGAATGTGACATGCGCGCTGTTTAGACTCAAGGGATGAGGTAAAGTCGCCAAGGGAATGTTGAGTGATCCCGAGTGAATAGTAACTATCGGCGGTGCTCGCATGTTCTTCTCCAAACAGTTTCAATCGAATGTGAAGTGCGCGCTGTTTGGACTCAAGGGATGAGGTAAAGTCGCCAAGGGAATGTTGAGTGATTCCGAGTGAATAGTAACTAGAGGCGGTGCTCGCATGTTCTTCTCCAAACAGTTTCAATGATTCAATCGAATATGAAGTAAGTGCAGAACAGACTCAAGGGCTGAGGTAAAGTCGCCAAGGGAATGTTGAGTTGTTCCGAGTGAAAAGTAACTATCGGCGGTGCTCGCATGTTCTTCTCTAAACAGTTTCAGTCGAATGTGACATGCGCGCTGTTTAGACTCAAGGGATGAGGTAAAGTCGCCAAGGGAATGTTGAGTGATCCCGAGTGAATAGTAACTATCGGCGGTGCTCGCATGTTCTTCTCCAAACAGTTTCAATCGAATGTGAAGTGCGCGCTGTTTAGACTCACGGGCTGAGGTAAAGTCGCCAAGGGAATGTTGAGTGATCCCGAGTGAATAGTAACTATCGGCGGTGCTCGCATGTTCTTCTCCAAACAGTTTCAATGATTCAATCGAATATGAAGTAAGTGCTGAACAGACTCAAGGGCTGAGGTAAAGTCGCCAAGGGAATGTTGAGTTGTTCCGAGTGAAAAGTAACTATCGGCGGTGCTCGCATGTTCTTCTCTAAACAGTTTCAATCGAATGTGAAGTGCGCGCTGTTTAGACTCAAGGGTTGAGGTAAAGTCGCCAAGGGAATGTTGAGTAGTTACGAGTGAAAAGTAACTATATAATCGGCGGTGCTCGCATGTTCTTCTTCAAACAGTTTCAATCGAATGTGACATGCGCGCTGTTTAGACTCAAGGGATGAGGTAAAGTCACCAAGGGAATGTTGAGTGATCCCGAGTGAATAGTAACTATTGGCGGTGCTCGCATGTTCTTCTCCAAACAGTTTCAATCGAATGTGAAGTGCGCGCTGTTTGGACTCAAGGGATGAGGTAAAGTCGCCAAGGGAATGTTGAGTGATTCCGAGTGAATAGTAACTAGAGGCGGTGCTCGCATGTTCTTCTCCAAACAGTTTCAATCGAATGTGAAGTGCGTGCTGGTAAGACTCAAGGGCTGAGGTAAAGTCGCCAAGGGAATGTTGAGTGGTTCCGAGTGAAGAGTAACTATTCGCAGTGCTCGCGTGCTCTTCTCCAAACAGCTTTATTGTTATCTCAAGCGCTCGCAGTTTTGCCCGAAGAGCCTCTGGATAGTTCATCTTACTGTGGTAAACTTCACCAAGGTCCAGGTGGCACTTCGCAAGTTCCTCACTGTGTACTTGATTAAAACTGCCAAAGTTGTCATTGTTAGGGGAATTTTCTCTGCCTTGCTTGAGTGCTGTTTGATGGTAATTGATTCTTGATTCATAAAGTTTTACAAGGTCTTCAATTTTATTGAAACTCTTGAATAGTTTAGCAACATTGCGATAAAAGCTGAACAAACCAAGTGAACCTGGAAACTCTGTTTCGATTTCCTTTAGCATTTGGCGAACAACGTTGCACATATAATACTCGGTCTCAGTATCAGAGATAAACTTTCCTGCAGTACTTAGAAGAAAAACAATTTCAAATTTTAGCGGCTGATTAGGCAAGATGCCCGTGTCTTTTTGGAGCTTTATTCCATCGTCAGTTTTCTTTGTTTTAGCTTTCATCGGTGGAATAATGTTAAGTAGTTGCAAGTCTCCCACTCGGCGGCATTCTTGGAGTGCCTTGTTATAGAAGAAACTCGCATTTGAGGAGTCAATTATGGACTGATAATAAACAGTCAGGAACAGAAAAATAACAAGCCTGAGAATTGTCTGCTCCGGATTGTTGCAATTGTCCAGTAATGAAAGAGCCTCATGTAAGCACTGGACTCCGCTCTTCGTGTCTCTGGTAACAAGCTGATAGATACCTAAATAGCACATGTGCTTTCCCTTTTCGTCAGTAGGAAATGGGGAAGATGAGGCTTGAATTTCATTCCTTTTAGAGAGAAGCTGCATCGTATTTCCTTTTGGTCCCCAAGTTACCTCAGCGAAAGCTCTGGAAGTGAGAAGCTGTCTGTAATATTTAACTTTCCCATGTAGATTGGATGCCTTTAAAGCTAAATCGTATATGTCAATAAAGTTGGTTCCTTCAGACCAAAAAAGCGAGTCTAGAAACAGCTCCGCTTTCACCAAAACGTCAAAAACACTGTCAGCTGTCTTGGCATCTGAACAACCCTCTGTTAGGCTTTGAACAACACTTTGTTTATCTTCATAGAATGCAATAAATGCCGCCATTGAATGACCGGTAAGAAACTGTTCATTTAGCTTCTCGAAAAGTGAAATGTAGAACGTGTTCAAACGTCCCTTTGAGTTAAGAACCGTCTCTTTAAATTCACTTTCTCCCTTTTCTCTTGCAAATGATTGAAGCAGCTTGTGCATTATGAATGAGCCGGGTTTCGAACTTGAATCAAGAAGTGATTTCCTCCGAAGGCTTTGTAATATCTTCGTGGCTTCGGAAACCCTTTTTTTACCCAAAACAGCCGTAGCGACCTCTGTACTGAAATTCTCAGGAAGGATACTCAAGGACACTAGCGATTGTTGTTGTTGTGCAGTGAGTCTTTGGAAAGATGAGTTAAAAAGGAACCGCAATCTGTGACTGGTTTGATAATCTGGATTGTCCAACATTTCGACGATACTTTCCATAGGGGATTTCATAAAATCATCTAGAAATTGGCTCAGTGGAACACTATCTTCTAAAATTAATGAACAGAGTAACTTCATCGCTAAAGGTACATGTCCGCAGATTTGTCTGATTTGCGCGCAGTCGGAAGGGTTCGCATTTGGAAGTAACTCATGAACTAAGGTTTGAGCGGAGGCTTCATCTAATGGTCTTATTCTTACACCCTGATGGCCTTCAAAATGCACATTCATAAATTCGAAAGACTCCCTTGTTGTTACTGCGAATGTTACTCTTTGATTTCGGCTGAGAATTTCTTCAAGAAGTTGCATGACCTCTTCCTTTACTTTTGGCAAACCGCTTTCCAATAAGTCATCAGCATTATCAAGAATAAATACAGATCGTTCTGATATATCACTGATAAGTTGGCAAAGCTCATCATCAAGGGAGAGGCGCTGAACGGATGGTTGCGCATTTTGAGCCGGCTGGCTAACAAAGCTAAGAAGCTTTGAAGTCAGATCTGCTTTGGACTGAAGGCCCCGTAATGAAACGCAACAGACAGGGAGTCCTTCAGATTGAAGAGCGTGTCCCACTGCAATTCCCACCGATGTTTTCCCGAATCCAGGTGAACCCCAGATCGACACGAGTCGAGTAGATTCGGAAGTCACGTAACCGATGATCTCGTTACACTCGTTCTGACGCCCGGTGAAGTTAGGAACCATTGGAGGAAGACAGGTTCTGAGCAATGATGGTTTCGCACCTTCATAATAAAAGATAGAATGATCATGAAAGATATGCTTGCGTATTCTAAAAAAAGTTAAGCTCTATTCAGGCTTTCCTTCTCAATCTTCGTTTAGAGTGGAGTACAATTCAGGGAGTTAACAGGTGAGTAATTTCAAATTTCGATTTGAAATTACGAGCACGATTTCCCCTGAATTGTACGACACGAAGTTTAATTGCTAATTAATCACATCAATAACAAAACCAGATCCGAGGTTAAAAAGTGCATGTAGCCTTTTTTCGTACTCAAATCAGTTTGAAATCTGGAGGGAAACATCAAAAATAGACAACGTTGCAGAACCAATATCTTAAATTGCCCAGCAAGGAAAGTTTCGGAGATGAAAGCAGTGGATCAAACTTAGAAATCTCTTATCATTAAACCTTTGAATTCCCGCCATGTTTGTCTCAATACCCATGATGCAACATTTTGCTTCAAAGGGCTTGTTACCTGCATTTGTAGGTTGAGCATCACGTTCATCTAGCGCTACCTTCAGCTCGGTGATCTTCTGCTCTAACATAGCGACGTCTTCTTTTTTATCCGAACTCACACCCTCGAGAATCTTGGTGTACGCCTGATTGCCCTCTTCATCGCGGTCAGCTTGTGCTTTTTTCAACTCATCTATTTTTTGATTTAACATTGCAATGTCCTCTTTGTTAGCAGTGTAGCTTGTTGCCTGTTTTATGGTAGTTGACAGGGATTTTAATTCGCTCACTCCTTCAAGAATCGAGGTACACTCGTTGGCATTCTTGACATCACGTTCATCTTGCGCTACTTTCAACTCGTTGATCTTTTCCTCCAATATAGCAATGTTTGCGGTATCTCCTTCTTTGGTCTTAACAGTCTGCTTTATATCATTTAACAGCGCTTTTACCTCGTTGATATCTGAGCTCATTCCCTCAAGAAAATTGATGTACGCTCGGGTCTCTTCTCGTACACCTTTTTCCAATTTGCGAACTTCACTGGTAGGGAAGTCTGACTCGTTTAATCCACAAACATCATCAATCGGGGCTGTCATGACACCCAAAGCTTGGAATGCATCCTTAGCGCGTTTCACGCACTCGTCAAATGTTACTTTATTTATCCCAGAACTGATCGAGTGACAAAGTAAATTTCTTAGAAGGCGAAGCTGATCAATCGCAAGTGCAAACGTTTCCGCATTGTTCCCAGCCGGGCTCACTACTGACGTGTGGAAGCTTCTTGGAGGTATCCCACGGGGCTTCACGTACAAGTCACTGAGTGTAGTGTGGTGTCCTGTGCTAGCTGGTAGGGCGAAGGACTGGGCATAGATAGTAGCCTGGAACAGGGCGGTGCAATCCCATTCACTGTAAGACAGGTTTGTAGGAACTTTAGTTTTTTTACCCTCTTTAGTGGCAAACAACTTTCTCACAACAGTAGAATCATCCCAGAGCAGGTAACCAGGGCGATGTCCAAGGGTGTTGTCCCACATGGTTTTGAAGGTCTGTCGTAAGGCTTTTGGGAATTCATTTAACACAATGGACGAGAACTTGAAGAAGTTGAACTGCTCGTCACTAAACGGCTGTAAGGCCATCTCTGGTCCGTATAGGCTGCCAGGTATGAAAAGTTCTGAAAAATAAATTGGGAATAATTTACGGGTTTGCTTTTATTCTTAGAACGGACAGGAAGTAGGAAAGTCCAAAGATATTACGCAGTGGTGAATATATAAGCAGACGTGACGCCAAGAAGGAATGGTCCGAATCATAGGGGGGGGGGGGGGGGGGGGTGGGGGGGGTTCTTGGAACAGGCCTTATCCTCCAAACAATTCAGATTTCTTGGCTATTCTATTCAGCGTATAATGATTTTTCATCCACAAGGAATTCTTGAAAAAGAGTGAAAATTGACAATGAAATAACAGTACAACATCGAAGTTTGTTTATGACACGTGATATTTTTTTTAAGCCCTGTTTACTCAAAGTAAATTTTTGGCTTGTAGGGGACACTTTAAGAGCTACAACTCGATTTTCCTTACATTTGGACAGTAGCTAGTTTAACATATAATAAAACAAATATATATGTCGGGAAATTTTTAATATCTGAAAACATTTTCGTTTAGAGCCATTTCCGCGCGATTACTCCAATTATTATTTTTTTCGCCCTTTATCGAAAATGTTCTGTAACTATTCACTAAAACGTTTTTTTTAAGCGCTTCCGGTCCGGAAACCAGAGAACAAATCAACTCAGCAAAATTGATTTGAAGCTTTCAAAAGCTGATTATGACGCTCGCATCAAGACTTCGTAAAAAATTCGGCAATTCATTCCATTAGAAAATGAAATATATATTTAGATAACCATCTCTATAATCTTTAATTTGATATGAGGTTTAGGTATCTTAAGAATGATCTCGAGACGCTAGAGCTGTTAAACTGGAGACACCAAGGAAGTTGCCATTGCGTGACATTGTTTGTCATGATCGCGTGCTTCTCGTTTGCGTGATGACAGTTTTGGGGCGTACAATTACACAAAGACTTCTTTATAAAAATTCCGGGAGCGTTTTATCGAGTGCTAGTCTCCCACGCAGCCGTTATTTGTCTCGTCACGCAATGCTCCTCCCCACTAACGGCTGCTCAAACCTGGACCACATTCCTTTGCCATTGTGTTTGCGATAAATTCAGCGAACCAATCATGTATCAGCAAAATGAAAATGACGTAGTTTTCGCGCGAAAACAGGCCGGTGGTTTCCGGTTTACTATGTGCCAGACATCGCAAATTTCACTAACCGCAGACTTGATTGCGCTCACACTGAATCACGGAATGAGTAATCAACTGATCTTAAGTAGCAAATAATTCCTACTTTTAAAAGCAGCTACTACTAATCTTGCAACTTTTTCAAAGTGAGCCAAATAAACTCCATTATTTTGCCAAGAGCTAGTAAATAAACGACTGCATGACTACATGTAAATAATCTAAACGGCTCTGGAAAGCGTAAATTCCTCCTTTCAGTATCACAGCTAGAGATGTTTTCCTAAGATCAAAGAAACGACAACATTTTCGAAACATTTAAAACAAAAGGCCTGTTATATCTTTATTTTGATCTAAAAGGAAAAATCTCTCAGTCACGTACTTGGGGTAGACTTATTCTAAAGCTGGGCTGAAATGCTTGTAGCGACAAGCAGGATTTGTGCTATGCCTGTCACCTTTTATAACAACCATTCTTCTGTTGAGCCATACACGACAGAATATTCGCCTTTCTCGATCTTCGAACCAAAGGTGAGACCACGACAACGCTGTGACCCGTCTCTTCGCAAACATGGTCAAACACGAGCGGGAGAGAAAAAGCCCGTCGGCAAGTTAACAAATAACAAATAATTGTCAAAAATTTTTACGAATGGCCTGCTTCTGACACTGCACGAAAACCTTCATTCAGCGCCGCCATCCAACTGAGTCAACGATAAAACGCAGGCTATGATTGGACGAGTCACGCGTAGAGAATTTGGCGCGAGCGAGTTCCGAAAATGGCACTACAACTGTGATTGACGAGCATTGCGTGACGAGACAAATAACGGCTGCGTGGGAGACTAATCGAGTGCTGGAGGAAACTGTTTAGTGAGCTGTGGGTAATAAATTCAGTTGAAAACCAAACGTGAGTTTCCTTTGCGGCGCGAACCAATTCCCGATATTTCCTTTAACTTAATTATCAGACAAAAAAGTGAGTTTAGAAAAAAATCAATCTATATTTCCGGGGGGAAGTGGTGGTCGTCTCACCCTTTAGGGTTAGAATATGCTTTCGGTATCTTTAAAGTTTCAAGATGTCCACATGTGCAGCTATCGTGATACCTTTCAAGGTTGTGAATAAGGCAAAGCGTAAGATTCTAAAAGTTGGCTCAAGTAGTAATAGACCTAGGATGCAAATGTTCCCCCCGTCTCATTTTATAAAAAAATATCATTACGTCTGGAGCCCCGTGAAATCCACTCTGGATTTAATTTGGTTTGTCCTTTAAGGGAAGGAAAGAAGAGCGAATCCTCTTGCACGAGTATTTTCACAGGAATAAATTGTGTAATTTGCGGATTTAATATCACGTTTGCGTTTCTGTTGGGAAACTGAAGGATTTACACCTTCCTAGAGTTTTGAATTTAGGCTAGTCTTCATTCACAGCATTTCCTTTCCGGTTTAGAATTTGAATTCATTTACGTAGCGCGTAAAGCCGCGCTTTGTATAAAATACGGTTTATAGTTAAATAATTCATGGACTTACAAAGTTTACCTTCTCGTTAAGACATAAACTGCTCTTTAAGTACACTACATAAACTTTATGTATGTATGTATGTACTACAGCACCTCGATGAACGCCTCCAGAATTGTCAGTCATCAAGGATCCACGAACAGTATACGAAAAAAATGATGTCTCTGAAACGCTTAGTTAATACATTCTGAGACAAACAATGTAGCTAAAGTGTGACTCAGGTCAGGGAAAGTTCCCCCAATTCTTAGAAGGACAGGAAGTGAAAATTCCAAACATATTATGTCAGTGGTGGATATATAAATAGATGTGAGGCCGAGAGGAAATGGTCCGAGCCATAGGATGGAATTCACGGAGCACCAGTAATCTTTCTATATGGTGACATTAAACCCGGGCATGAACCTTTAAACCTGGTAATCCATGCCCGGATTGATTTGATTTCAGTCTCGGGGAAAAGTGGGATTGAATGTGCAGTAATGCAAACAGTATCGCTGAATTTTTAATGAGAATGATTTTAAAATGACCACCATGATCTTTATGTAAAGACCACACGTATTTCTTTTTATAAAGAATAATAATATAATATGAGTAGTAATTCATAGTCAGGATTCTTACTACAACAAATGGTTACTTATATTTTTGTTCAGTACTGTTTTACGATATCCAGCCCATTCTATTTGAAAATCTCTTTAACAAAATAAGAAACCAACAGTTTAGCAAGCACCGTTTAACTCAAGACGTTTTAGGTTTGCTATAATTCCCCATAGAGAGTAAATGTTTTGGTTGTTAAGAGTGACTTTCCCTAAATACCAACTATAGCGTGCAAGATAGAAAAATCGAAATCGCCCAAACTTTGCCACAATAAAGACCTTAGAAAACTATTTTAGAAAATATAGGTTTCAGCTGTTTTGGATTTATATATTCCAAGCAGGACAATATTTTAATATTTACCCTTGCCAGAGGCCTCAGACAGGCGAAAAATGCCCCTTTTAGTTGGCCTCGTGTGCAAAATTTAAAAGAGGCTGGATCACTTTTTCACTACATAGAATTCAGCGATCCTTTCTTTACCTTTTGCCGTTATTAGAATGTAATAATATTTCAACTACAATTTTTGAGCATTTTTTAAGTTACCGTTAGAAATGGTGTTTTTAAAAGTGTCAAAATTGGCTAACTTTAAGAAACAAAAATCGCTATCTGGTACATGGATTTCGAACTCAAGTTAACATTCTAATAAAACAGCAACTCTAGTTCTATTGAAATATGAAATAAAATTTTGAGGCAATTAAAACTGCAAAGTTTGACAGCCGAAAACATTCACGCTACTTGATCGAAATTGGAGAATGTTGACCATCAACAACAGTCGTATCGCCCGCCGATAAAATTGAATTGCCCTAGTGTTTTTGTATATTTTCTTCAAGGAGACCTTTCTCGTACCACTTTATGGCCATATTTAGCTTTTCCTGGTAAAATGCATCCTCTGTGGCTTCGAAAAAGTTCTATTCCTTCAGTCGTTTCTCATGCAAATTAAGACAAATCGCTATACTTTGTTTACAACCAAGAATTATCGCCGATAAACCCTTGTGAATCTCTTCATCTTCACTACTTTCTTAGGGCATCTTCTTATATGATAACATAAGACATAAAAATAAAACAAAACGAAAGTAAAGCGGGACTCACCTTTGATTTCTTTGGGTCGAGAACGATACAAGAACGTCGAGAAAACAAAGTCCGTTCATCGCCGTGCCGAGCGTGACAGGCACCGTGACAAGTTTTACTTTGTCCCAGGTCACCAGCTCTGTCACGCTCGGCACGGCGATGCTCATAATTATGTATGTATGCGCTATTGTTTTGCTTTTGGATTTCTATTGTTTTGGCTTTTGTTTTAGTTTTAAGAACGGTATGCATAACGGTATGGAAAAATCAAAACTATTACAATAAACTATAACATATGGCAAACAAAATATCTAAAAATTAGAAACTTTTGTCAAGCCGATTTTGAGTAAATCAGAAAAACATTACGAACTTGTGATTTTGCATGTGTATGAGCACATCTATAAGTTCCTGAATTAAGGCCCCGTCTACACGTATCCGGATATTTTTGAATCCGCAACTTTTTTGTTGCGGATTGGTGTTCCGTCCACACGTATCCGGCGAATTCGGGCAAATACGATTCGAATACGCTACGTGTGGACGCGAATATTTTCTAATCCGTAACAAAAAAGTTGCGGATTCAAAAATATCCGGATACGTGTGGACGGGGCCTAAGCTTATAAAAGTTTAATTTCTCAATCTGAAATTTACGCCAAAATGTGTGTTTAGTGTATGATATGAAACTATGAAAGTTTTAAAGCGTTTCTCGCTTTAATTTTGGAGATTCGATTTTCTATAGGAAACCATAGCTTTTTGACTGAGTCCTTGATATTGTAGTTTTAGCGCTTTTCTACATATTTCAAAAACCGGGAGATAGATTATTTTAAAACTTTTATGGTGGTTTCTTTATAATACGAACAACATTGTCTCGAAGTTTCATCTTGATTGAAACATTGGTCAAATAAAATAATAAAGTTCACCTGAAACGCGATTGAGACTTTGTGCTTTGATTGCACGGTTGAAGGCGCACAAAGACGTGAAGTGTAACGCATTTCTGCGTGTTGAGAATTATGCAAATCGCGTTGACTTCTTTCTTTTCCCTACAATTCAAAATGCCGAGAGTGTCCAGTGCACGTCAAATGCGAATAAAAGACCTGCTTTCAAATAAACGTCCTACTGAAATTCGTGACAATGATAAAAATAACGTGGAACACAGCCCCTAACGTTACTCCGCAAAACATGATGGTCACACAGAAATGCGTTACGCTTCACCTGAATTAATTAACGCGTCTTTGTGTGCCTTCAACCGTGCAATCAAAACACAAGTCTCAATCGCGTTTTAGGTGAACTTTATTATTTTATTTGACCATGCTGCAATGTTTCAATCAAGATGAAACTTCGAGACAATGTTGTTCATATTATAAAGAAACCACCATAAAAGTTAAAAAAGAATCTATCTCGCGGTTTTTGAAATATGTAGAAAAGCGCTAAAACTACAATATCAAGGACTCCTATAGAAAATCGAACCTCCAAAACTAAAACGAGAAACGCTTTCAAACTTTTGTAGTTTCATCTCATACACTAAACACACATTTTGGCGTAAATTTGAGATTGAGAAATTAAACTTTTATAAGCTTAATTCAGGAACTTATGGATGTGCTCTTACACATGCAAAATCACAAGTTCGAAATGTTTTTCTGATTTACTCAAAATCGGCTTGACAAAAGTTTCTAATTTTTAGATATTTTGTTTGCCATATGTCATAGTTTGTCGTAACAGTTTTGATTTTTCTAGATGCCATCGCAATCGCTCGGGATTTAGACTCAAGTGATTTCAATGTTTGTCGTTTATCTCCGCAATTTTAAATGCGATTTACAAACTTGTTACACTCTTATAAACTTCAAACTAAATACAATATTTATGTAAGTTTCATACTAATTTCAGGCGCGTAGCCAGCCTTTAAGCCATTAAGCCCGGGCTTCACAGGAATTTCCGTGATTTGTTTTGTTCAGTAGCCGAAAGGGCACAATTTCTGCTACTGTTTCTTTGAAAAATAAAATCATGACCTTCGAAAATTGTATGAAAAATGTATGAAAAATGCCCGAATGTTGTGCTAAAGAAAGCAAAGACGGTGGTCTAAAACTTTGATTAAATAGTTTTGTTTACGTAATCCTAGTCGGCTTGTTGATTTCATAGCTGTCTAGACTGTCTAGGTTTTGATACTGTGCGCCGAGAGAGAGGATATTCTCTGATCGAAAACCAAATTAATGTTTAAGTCCATTAACAAAAGTACTAAATAAATAATATTAGTTCGCATATAGCTTTCAGTTATAGTCTTTAGAGGATGCGAATTTTTTGCTCCATCGAAAGATTTGCACCGACGAAAACTATTGGAAGGACTGCATTTTTTCATCTGGTACGTTTGGCTCTCCTAAAGGCGTGTCAGACTGGGCGAACTTTGGGAGGTTATTAAAACTTCATATTCAGTCGGCCACTCATCTTGACGCTGTTGACAAGGGAGACCATTTTCTTCATGTTGTTACTGGTAGGCAAAAAGATATTCACAGCCAACTTTCGTCACAAATAAATGACACTGTAGAGAGAAATCGCCAGATTCTCAAATCCATCATCGATGTTGTTGTACTGTGTGGGCAGCAGAACATAGCTCTCAGGGCTAAAGTTTCGCGCTAAAACAGATCCAGTTCTGGCCACTCACCTTGCAAGCGCGACATAAGAGCAATACGTCGCCAACAATCCAGAACGAGCTTATTGAGCTTTGCGCCAACCAAATCCGTAGCTCGTTAGTGGACGATTGCAACGAGTTCCCCTTTTACGCTTTTTTGGCGGATGAAGAGACTGATTGTGCAACAATGGAGGAAATATCAATTTGTGTTCGTTTTGTGCACCGGAGAGAGGACGACAAGACCATGCAGGTACGAGAAGAGTTCCCGGGGGTTTGTACAGGCTGAGAGCACCAGAGGACAGGCACTGGCCGAGAGGTTTCTTGGGACCCAGCACGACTATGGCCTGGATGTTGACCGCATACGCGCACAGGGCTATGATGGGGCGGCGAACATGGCAGGAATTCACAGAGGTGTCCAAGCAATCATCAGGCAGCGCGTACCAGACGCCGTTTATATCCATTGTAAGGCTCACTCCTTGAACCTGGCAATTGGACATGCCTGTAAGGAGACCCTGGTGAGAAACATGCTCGGAGCCCTACAGCAGATTGCTTTTGCGTTCGATTACTCTGCAAAGAGACTGTTGGCGTTTCAGGAGTGTTTGTCTCAAGATACGGCAGTAATGAATGAGATGCAAAGGCGCGCCAAATTACGAACCCTCTGCGAGACGCAATGGGCAAGCAGATACTCGTTGTATACTTTAGGGACAGCTTTTCCAGTGGTGGTACAGGCACCAGAGAGCAGGGGATGGTGATGCCAAAGCGAGAGGGTACTTGTGCTCCATCCGGCAGTTCGACTTTATCACTGCGCTTTGTGCCACAGAGCATGTCCTTTCAAATACAGTTGCACTGTCGACCACGCTCCATGGTCAATCTATCGACCTCATCGAGGCAGCCAAGGAGTCAAGGGTAGTGATTGGCTTATTAAGGGATGAAAGAAACGACCAAATGGTTTGGCAACGAACTGTTTGAGCATGCAAAGGAGTTGGCAGCTGGTTGTGATATCGAGCCCAGCATGCCAAGAGTGTCTGCAGTCCAGCGTAACCGACCCAATGTTCCCACGGCCACGCCACAGCAGTATTGGTACAGAGCCCTCTACTTGCCTCTTGTCGATCATCTCATCCAAGAACTTAATGACAGGCTGCTTGTGCATCATGACCGTTTCCTAGGGTCAATACCTCATACCTACCCAGCTCGGATCACTGAACAGAGACACAAACAAAATTTACAACGTCTACTCCAACGTCTTCTTACGGTGGAAAAAGAGATGGGCTCTTGCCGAGGGAGAGAAACCGAAGAGCCTAGTGGATACACTAAGCTGCACAAGTGAAGCCCTTTACCCGAATGTCGCCACTGTGCTCACCATTCTCCTAACCATGCCAGTATCGACTGCGACACCAGAGAGATTATTCAGCACCATGAGAAGAGTGAAAACATACATGCGATCGCTGACTATGCTTACAGAGCGGCTATCGTCCCATGCTCTTATGCACGCATACAGAGAGATGCCCATTGACCCGGAAAGAGTCATCAGAGGTTTCTGTGCGCGCCGCCAGAGGAATTCCTCACATATTGTAATTGATGATCAATTCCTTACCAGATTTCGTCCTTACGCCGATATTCCTCTCTGCACACGTCGAGCTTTTGTAAAACGTTGTTTAGTGTACTAAGGCCAGGATATATATCAAGTTAGCAAAACCTCGGACATATTGCATAAGCACTAAAAATACCTGTCATTTTTCACTGAATCAAGATCGATTTTTGGACGAAATATATCATGGAGAATGCTGAAAATAGCATTTCCGAGCCTCTAGATTCCAAAATTTCCCCAGACCCCCCCCCCCCCCCCCAAGTGCTGAAATATTTCGGGCTTAAACGGAAAAAAAGGTCTGGCTACGCCCCTGAATTTAATAAAGGAAAGCTAGTTAAACGGCCGCTCAAAAATGGTCGGTGCGGTTGCATAGAAACTGGAGGGAAACACCTTAAGTGTTCCAACTGATCAATGCTAACTACATTTGCTCTTTGAGTTTTTGTGTTTCCCTTCCTTTGACATCGGTTTTTGAGATCCGTTAATACAATTACTTCGGTTAAGGCAGTCGCTAAATGCAGCCATCTCATAGGTGTTTTGATATTTGTGGGTCATTTCACCGCCCCCCAAATTAAAACTAAGTACCTTTGTCAGACACAAAATGCTTATAGAACACTTAGAGGAAGTCGATCTGGAGATCATCGACCGACGTCTACAGCAGCTAATGGATTTCGATCGTGCAATAAGCTATGCTAAGCAAAGGACTCCTTGAAAAAGGAGTTCGAATCATTTCTTGGCTCACTTTCTGGCTCTGTTACCTTAGTAACTGTGACCCCGCGTGATATCTGCCGGTTCCTTGTTTTTAAAGACAAGGATGGGAAAACCCAGGTTCACCGTAATGGTTGTAAGTATATTGGCCAAAAGGTAAGATATGAACGTGGATGTCCAGTACATTTGTCCTACAAGACAGTACTCTTATATTGGTAAGCTACGAGCCATTTTTACATTTTATTGGACGAGACAGCGAGTGGCACAAGCGTCTAGATATAAAAAAATATAAAATAACACGGCAAACTGATCCTTACGGCGGAGAAAAGATTGAGGCATTTTTTTTTTTATTTTAGCCCCCGTCGAAGGTTTGTGTTTCAAACCGAAATATCGGGCACAAAATATATATCTTTTATTTTACTTTATTTTTCTTGCCTCAATCTTTTCTCCGCCGTAAGGATCAGTTTGCCGTGTTATTTTATATTTATTCAAGTTTTTCTACTGATCCAGATCTTTGTCACAGATCCGGCACCTCTCATTGGTTTGTAGTTGTGGTTTCTACTGTTCATTGTCTTAACAAGCGTCTAGGCCTAGGCAACCCAGCGGCCGACAAATCGGTGAAGGATCTCTTGAGGCTGGTAACCGCACAACAGTTACAGGCGCGGGTAAAACCGAAGCAAGCTACCCCGTTCAATTTGTTGATAAGCTGACGCAATTATGTTTACACTTGGACGGCAAATTGCGAAACGCTGTAAAGGGGATTGACAGATTCTTGATAGCCCGTGATCAGGCATATTTTAAAGTAGCCTTCTGTTGCGTTACCTCAACCGCACGGACTGGAGTTGAAACTAATCTCAGGGCCGCAAGGCCCCATGGACTGTCTTATTGTTATGTAATAGCTAGTTTTTTTGCCTCATGTCGCACCAAGCGAAAGTAATGTTTAATACATGTTTTCACAAAGGATTTGTCTAAGGATCAAGGATTTGTCTAAGGATATTTTAATGTTGGCGAGTTTATAACTCTATGTTCTCACAAGGCTGGACGAATGTAAGTTTTATTGCCAGATATGTCATTTGCACGGAAAGAACTTTAGGTAATGTTTGTGATTTCGCAATTTCCACAGCTTCAGATTACTACATTCAATAAATACTGAAAAATCCAAGCCTTGTCGACCGTATACTTCAATGAACCATCGGCCCACCTTCTTTTGAGGAGATCGCCGAACCAGGAGACCTGGGACAGGTTAAGGTTCCTGAAATCCTACAATTCCCCCCGGCGGTACCAATGAATGAAAAGCAATAATCAATATAATCAGAATAACAATCAATAATAATCAATACCAATTAATTGATTGGTTTTGGAAATCAATAAAAATCAATGCCTTGGAGTTGAGTGAGTATCGATTTTCATTGATTATCATTGACTTCTATTTTAATATTGATTTTCATTGAAAACCAAAATCTCCGTTTTCGATTCCAATAAACGCCCTAATAAAGCGTAATTGTTCTGATTTGTGACAAAAGTTCGCTTTTGTAAAAAGAATAAATAAATTTTTAATACAACAACAAAATTAACTGAACAACAACATTTTATTACCTATTTAATTGTATATCGATCCGGCACGCAGACAGACACGATTTAGTGTTCGTGTTATAGAGGGAGTTACATTTTTAGCACCGTGAAGTTATATTTGCCGGAATAACAGGATGTCTTTCATAGCGAAGTGTCCGCAAGGCGGACAGAGAAAGAACGGAACGAGAACGAGAACGTCACGAGAACGGCAGAGATGGTCAAGGTAGCTGCCGTTTTCAACGCGAGAAGACCTGCTTTCACATATTGTGTAACGGCAAGTGGCAGAGTCGGCAAGTTTACATTTCCGGTTTGCGGTACACACGATGGTTTTTAATTGGTTTATAACTACCTCATTAGAGAGATTAAGCATTGCGTAATTTTTACCCGCGAACGGCAGGGATAGTCACGGCAGCCGCCGTCTTTGTACGCGACGAGTCCTGCTTTTATACACTATAGGACGGCAAACGGCAGACAACAAGCTTACATTTCCTGTTTGCGAGAGAGATGAAGCATCGCGTTTCCGGCATACGGCAAACGGGAAGCATCAGCTTGTCTTTTGCCGTTTTACAGAGAATGAGAGAGATAAACCATCGCGTATACTGCAATGTAAGCTTGTTATCTGCCTTTTGCCGTCGCACAGTATATGAAAGCGGATCTCGTCGCGTAGAAAACGGCGGCTGCCTCGATCATCCTTGCCGTTCGCGGATAGAAATAACGCGATGCTTAATCTCTCTAATTCTCTGCAAACGACAAGTTGACGTTTGCTATTTGTCGTAAGTTTATTTAAATTCTTAAGCACTCTAGTCAATGCAGTCTAGTAAAAGATAAACGTTTCTCAAACATACCTTCCATGCATCGTTTGACAGCACAACATTAAAACTTAACAAGTAGTAAAATAAGCATTTACTTTTTCAATCTGGAAAAAAATGCTGAGTCCTTCACATAGAAAGGCTTTGATTTTATCACTTAATGAATTCAGTTCTATGCAACCTGAATGTGCGAAAATTGACCAACATTTACCCGTGCAACTGAAACTGAGAAGATAAAATAAGAGAGAGGTGACCAAGCTGCCCCCGATCATTCAGAACTTTGAACGTGTTTCCGCGTTCTCCCCTCTTCTTACTAACGGAAAACATTTCTCCTTCGTTCACGTGAAAAGGACACTGCTGGTATCCTTTTACGACACAGAATATGGCTATTGCGACCTCTAATTGCTTTGACATCTTCCGTTGAGGCCGCTGGGGAATCAAGGTAACAGTCGCCAAATCTGATCTCAAATGCCTTGAAACGCGGGTTTTTACATTGCACGATCAGTTATTGATTATCTATAAAAAATCAATAATAATCAATAGCAATTAAGGAGTCTGGGTGAGTGAGTATCGATTTTTATTGATTGGTTGAACCAATCAATATCAATCAATGGATTATTATTGATTATTATTGATTGTATTGATTGGCAATCAATGATTGATTTTCATTGATTGGTACCGCCGGGAATTCCCCAATGATGACGGGTTCCTTTTCAAATCCGGAGATTTTACCAAGTGCACATTAGTACAGTGCTAACTCAGTCAGGTTAGTCAACTTGTTGCTACACTGTGCTAATGAGCCGCAATAACGGCGAAATAGCTATCCACAGTTGCATTTAAACTTTCGGTATCATGCCATTGTTGCGTTACTTTTTCTACGCAGTTGTCAGCCCTTGCTTCTTATAGTTTTTTGTTTACTTTTGACTGATCAGATCTCTTACAGATCCTGCGTATACTAGCAGCATTTTCGTTCACGGTCCCTTGCTTTCTCGTTTACATTTTTATCTTTGGAGCGTAGATCCTGGCAGATCTTTGGCCATGTTCCCTCTGGCAGATAGTTTTGCTATCGCCGCCGAGTTCAACGCAACAGTGGCATGATATTTTCAAATGTTCTGTTCATTGTGTATGGCATAAGCTGTGCACGTGGACAGACATACGATCTTGAGGTCATATCCGGAGTTTTTACCAAGTGCACATTAGTGCAGTGGTTACTTAGTCAGGTTAGTCACTGGAACTTGTTGCTACACTGTGCTGATGAGCCGCAATAACGGCGAAATAGCTATCCACAGTTGCATTTAAACTTTCGGTTTAGTCTCAATCATGCCATTGTTGCGTTACTTTTTCTACGCAGTTGTCAGCCCTTGCTTCTTATAGTATTTTCCTTTTCAACCACATCTGGGGAAAGACGCTAAGGGATGAGGATCATGAGATTGTGTTTGGAGTAAGGAGAAATGCGCAAGCGGAATCTGCCCTATTCCAGGCATCGAGCGCTACATCGAGGTGATGCGTAAAATAGTGGTGGACTTAACGCGTGGCTACCTATTTCGCCCATCTACACCGGATCTGGGTATTAAGGACGCCACTTTTACTTCCTCAGCAGTTGAATCGCGATTAAAGGGTTATCTGAAGGAAAATGTAATTTCTGATATCTGAGTGACGTAGGAACGAACTGGTCAGAAATAATAATTCTGATATAGAAGCTTGCGTGTCGTCATGGGACATCTCGGGACTATTTAAGGGTTTGGCGGGAGATATTTATCATTCTACGTCGGTCAGTCTTCTCGAACGTTGCCTTTTTTCGTTCAAGTTTTTATTTTTGTTACGTTGCGAAATGAAATGTTATTAAAGTATCAAGTAATGTTATCAGTTTTTGTACCTTTGCCCCCGAGGTCCAATGCCACTGCATCGTTATAGGGGGATATACGTTGCCACATTTTTTTGGCCACATCTAAAGGGTGGTTTTTAGTGGTTTTTCGTCACTGGCGTGGCACAATTTTCTGAACTTTTAAAATATAATGTAAGTGAGATGGAATTTAAAAGGGTCAGGAGAATAGACAGAATATGTTATTAGGATACATTCATCAGATGACTGACTGACTCATCCTAAATACACTATTTCACATTGAATGCCTCGTTTTAGTGGAGACAAAATTGAAGGCGGATAGTGGCGAGAATCTTCATGGATTTCGCTCCGGCTGTGCGATTACCCTAGCCTCTTGCAGGTGCGGATCTGGCCGAGATTATGGACCATGTTAGCTGGACTCGTCGACACACAGCCCTATACTGCATGCAATTGGCGAAGGTTTTGAACTCGACCGGTGCGTCGGCAAGGGTGGCCTCAAACATCGGTACATAGCCGACCAGTACAAGGCAAGACATTAACCAGTTGAAACGATTTGTGTGTGCGTTCCCTTCGGACATCCCAGGAAAGAAACCTCATGATGAGGAACGTCTGTGAGGCAAGGTCGACTGTCTCTCCCACCAGGGTTATCGGGTTAAGTTTGGGTTTAGTTTTGTGGAGTTACGACAGTGTTTGTAGGGTAGATCTCTTGGGCAACCTAGCGATGGCCTCCTTAGTGAGTTATTAGTATTGGGGAGAAGCCCATTGTTAGTCTGATAAACAGGAGGACACTGAATGGCACTAAGGGACAGGAGCCAAATTTATCCCCAATCTGATTGCCGTGCGACAATGGATACAAGGCCTACTCTGGGACCTTAAGTCGCCTAAAGTCGCCTTAAGTCGCCCTTTGTCGCTTAAGGTCGCCTGAAGTCGTTAGGCTTAAAAAAGGCCTGCACACCTTAAAATTGCCCTAAAAGGTTTCACTTTTACTATTTCTTGAATATAATAATTTTATTGCCCCAAATCTCTTTTTTAGTTCCCATATATGATTATATACTGCAAGGGTATGGCCCCATGCAGTAAAACACCATGCTTCAATAGTCATGCACCATGCCCTAGTTGCTTCAATTATATTTGCTGAACCCTATAAAGGATGGACCATTTTATTTTTGAGGGGGGGGGGGGGGGGGTGCAAATACCAAGAAAAAAAATTCACGCACAGATAAAGTATAGAAAAGTATGGAAAAATCACAAAAAAATTCTTGCACAGCCTCAAGATGGTAAAAAAATTCATGCTTGCTAAAACAAAATGCCCAACCCCCCACCCCTAAAAATAAAATGGTCCATCCCCAAGGAGGGTACACTCATTCATCTTCAAAACATTGACAGCTATTTCTATAGGTTTACTTATATTTCATGGACAAAGTGTTGCTGAAAGTATGAAGTTGTGACTTATATTATAATCAACATTTTCATAAAAAAGAAACACTGCTGATCAGCAGTCAATACTGATATACTGTAATGGTGCAGGCATTCCTTCACCTTCAGGGTATTATAACAACAGTGAGAGCTGTTTTGGATCACTAAGATCACAATAATTTGAAAAGTATTTTGGGGTGAAGCCCAATTATTGCTTATCACTTTTACATTGGGCAAGTAAGCTTGAAAAGATCATAAGCTTAACCAAAGAGGTCACCAAAGGCAATGTAACTGTATACAAATGTACTTAACTTTTAAGCTTACTTACCCAAAGTGATTCTCCCGCATACAACCTCTAAGCTGGGTTCTAGCCATCCAACATTATTCTATTTACAACCAATCGTAACTGAACGTTTGAAAACTGGAAGCTTCTTTACAACATGTATGTCATCTTCTTGACAGTTTGATAAAGCAAAGAATTTAAATCAACCTATACGCTCAAGATTGCAAAATTTGCGTTGATTATGTTACTATGATGGCTCTCTGTCACAAAGGTCAAAAGGATTTCTTGTTATCAACCATTAAGCAGGAATGTGCAAAGGATTTGCAGCTGCTTCCAGCAGGAAAAATTTGCCTCACTCGAGCAAACATGGCCGCCACATGTTTTGACCACGTGACTTCTTTTTGGAACATGGATGCCCACGCGCGCGGGCGCGCGCGCACTCATGTTCAGAAAATTAGCACTCAATTGATTCGGCAAACAAAGCCAAAGCTGAAGTGTTGCTGTTGTTGAAATTGAAACACATTCCCACTTTACAGTACAGCCTGACTAGGCTTCGTGGCTCCCTCTAGGCTACCACTCACGTGCTTTTCCTTCGTGGCGTAGATCTGGTAGATTGTCAATCAAGCTGGCCTGGAATTTTTGAAATCGTTCTTGTAGCCATTGACTGGCTTCCTGCTTGTATTGTGAAAAGAAAACTAATTCCGACAACTCAATTCAAGGTAAGGTAGATGTAAATTTCTGAAATTTATTGGTTAAGCGAGCTCGGGAGCTGTAGTCGCGTGCGGGAGGAAAAGACGCGCGAAGCATGGAAACCATCTACGGTTGGAAAGGAATTCTGGGAGAATCAAAATGGCGGACGCCAATGTAAATATTGTCAACTCTGTCATTTGCTGTGCATTCGTTTGTGATCCATTATTTTCTGGAAAGTTTTGAGGTAATAATTAACTTCTACACCGGTAAATCTGTCAACAGCCTCATCAGTAACACTATTTAGTTTTGTTTTGACAGGTTAAATTAAAATGTTGCCAGGTGGAAAAGTGTGAGAGCATTATTTTCGGGCCTAGAAGCAGAACTAATCAACCCTGCTAGAAAGTCTCCTACGAGGGTTCGGTTCCCTGTCAGTGGAACATCCAAGTTTTCAGGAGCCGGACAAATAGTTGGAGAAAATGGGAAAGATGCGCTATTGAGAAGGACCCTCGCTTACGGTACCAAATATGATATTGGAATATTCTATTGGACTATGGCAGGAGAACAACAAATTGGCTGGGTGCCTGACCAAACAGTTTTGGATGTCGTTTGCCAAGCTTTCGAGCCAAAATTGACTGTGCAACTGCCACAACAGTGGCAGATAAATTAACCAAATTTATGTAATATGTGAAATCGAGAAGTGATTTTTAATTAACTAATTCGATGCCTTTGTTCATTGTTGTATAAATAAGTCAAGGAAAATGTATGTTAGTTTGATTCAGATCAGGTATCCATTTTTAAGTGAAAAAGTTGGATTTTTTTCCCAAGATTTTGTTTGGCAGTGTATATGATCTTTATATTTTTGTATGATTATTGTTTTTATTGCAATATCTTAAAAACATTTAAGCAGCTAACTGAATTTTTTCTCATTCTAGATAAGTAATATTGTTCCTGCCTCTTATTTGGCTAATTAATGTTCATAATACAATTTAGCATTCATATTATTTATATAATGTTGTTGTTATTATTGTAATAATTTGAATCTCAGTATAGCTAAAAGGGGCTTTAAAATCTGGAAACTGGAGATTTACGGTCACTTAAGTCTATCTGAGACCAAGTGAACTGATTGTGATAATTTTGTTTATTGAAATATGAGACAAACTATCATGAATGCCAGGATTCATGTCAGGACTCAAGCTGTAGCCCTAACCCTAACTCTATGTCTAACTTGAACTGGAGTCCTTGGTCGCAAACTGACTTAAGTCCTGACTCGATCGGACCTGGCTTGAAACCTGTCTCATATTTCTCTCCAGAGACCAGTGGCTTGGTATTTAGGTATAGTGATGAAGAGACTGTCAATAACTTTTGTTTCATCACTTTTTAGAAACACTTTTATGTTGCCTGAAGTTGCCTTCAGTCACCTTAAGTCGCCTTAAGTTGCCTTAAGTCGCCTTAAGTCGCCTTAAGTTGCCTTAAGTCGCCTTAAATCGCCTAAAGTCGCCTTAAGTCGCCTAAAGTCGCCTTAAGTCGCCAATATTTTAAACTAATTTTTCCTTAAGTCGCCTTAAATCGCCCTAAATCGCTTAAAGTCGCCTAAAGTTACGGCGACTTAAGGTCCCAGAGTAGGCCTGATACAGTGTGGAATAGATTTCTAAAGCACCAGTTAGGATCAAGTGCTGTGACATTCACAATACTAGAAACAATGATAAACTTTATATGGATTTATTTGAAATCAACTAAACGTACATTCTTTTACAAAGGAGCAGACATTTTTAATCATTTTAAATAATTTTAGCTCATAGGATTTTATTTTTTTTAATTGTATCTACATAGGTTTAGTGTATTTTAAGCTAAATTTTTTACTCAATTTTTTTTCAGTTTTTCACCTTGTATAAATATTTATTATTATTATTATTATTATTATTATTATTATTAATTCTTAAGAGATCACCATTGATGCCGCAGACTGCACTGACCAAGTCTTGAATTAGAAAGGATATATATAAAGTTTGGTGTCATCAACGTAACTTTCATATAGACAGTTCCGAAAAACAGATTGCACATCATTCACGTAGATGCTGAATAAGAGAGGACCAAGGATATTGCCTTGTGGGACACCGTTTATTGCACGGATCAGACAATTGAACTCCTTATTTATACGCACAACTTAGTCAACTTAGCTGCTAAACCAAGCTATGACAGAGGCCAGAATGCCAATGTTCAGCAATTTATCCATTAGAATCATGTCACGCTTTATCAGGCTGTCGAATGCCTTACTCGTGTCCAATAACACAACTGCAGTTGTTATATAGCTGGAGTTTTTCTCAATGCAACGCGCGCGTTCATTGGTTGATTCATGGTCACATGACATCTAACAAACAAACTGCTTCCCGCCAAACGTCCATGAGCGGGCAACATTTGCGAAAGCGGGCAACATTTTCACTGTTGCCCGCTAGCGCACGTGATCAGACTGTGACAAAAGGTGGCATGATTATTGATGTTTACCTCGAGTGTTCGGCGCATTTTTCAAACTGTGTTGTGCTGTGTTTTTGTGTTGCTATATAACAAATCACTTAATGACTGATCAGTCATTTAGTGCTTATTATTTTTGTTCTTGTCGATCGCACTGAGGATGACGTCAACAATGCTTATTATAATGATTCATCCGTTGAGTGCAATTTCTGGTTCCCTCTTTGCGCTGTAATAGCCTTTCTTCTGACGTCAAATTATCAAGTAAATGGCATTTTGCACGGCACAGTCAACATTTCACTAAAACGCCCATGAACAATGCCTAAGATATTAGTGCTAGTCCACAAAGCCATTGGTACTGCATTTATAATCGCCACTAAAATGTGTCTTTTCCATTGTTTTCTCCAAACAGCCATGACAGCCATATTCTGATAACGAGTCGCGATCGCTAGTGACACGCTGATGAAAAACTACTCAATCACCAGCTGAACTGAAGTAGTGACGGCAAATGACTGTAGTAAATTTAACACGGACCCGTTTTGTAAGTAAACGAATTGATACAAGTATAAGAATCCATTCACAGACACGATAGCAGTTGATTCAAACAACATGCTCATGATAGCGATATCAGCCATTAGTCTCTCGCGGCGAGGGGTACGAAAACTTCCCCAAGGAGCTGATCTTCTTTTCCAGACCAGATAACAAATGTGATCGATCACAACCATGGTGCTTCGTTCTATGACTTCTGCAGCACCGTGAATTATTCCAAGAATAGCGATGGCTTGAAAATTGTCCAGATCCGCTTGCATCACTCGAAAAACGATCGCTGAGCCACAATACAACGACGATAATAAGACATACGAATATCCCGGATGGGTAATGTTATACAACTTCTGAACACAAATACGCGAGATAACTTTTACAAAAACTCCAACGAGAGGAGCAAAGACTGCAATTAATAGTTTTCCATCTTCATTTTCTTTGTTGTATGCTGGATAAATCAAGGACGCTACGATGAAGAAGGTGAACACACCAAAACAACTTGGTATTAATAATTGCAAGAACACATTTAGCTTCTGTCGTGAACTTGCACAAAAGTAATGCGTTAAGACACATATTTGCAGACATTGATTGATAAGAAGACAAGCGTTAAGAGGAATCTTTTGTAGATACGAAATTTTGGAATGAGATATACCAAGAGCTTGTAAGGCAACACGATAAAGAGTGTCCAAAGAATATGTAGTGAAACACACCAGGAGCAGTTTTCTTTTAACCCCCATTAACTGAAAAGGACGAAAAAGAAACTGCATAAGCACAAAGAACCAAATATATAGAAAACCGCAATAAGCTACATGAGACATTGATCTTATCCACTGAATTTTTACTGAAATTGAGTTCATAGGGTGAAACTGACAAACGTGTACAGTCTTAAACGAGACATAAGTGACCAGCATGTATATTGTCCCTATGAAAAGAGCGGTTACAAGTGAAATCAAGGCTCCAATGTACATTGATTTATAAACTGTGTGGAGAGCGGATGGTCTCAGTCGCTTCCAAGCCATGGCTCTGTCGTCATCTCGTTGATGGTCTTGTGTTTCTTCGTTTTCCTCTGTTGAGCATGCGTCAATCACCTTAACATCAAGACTGCTAGATGACAGATAGTCGAAGCTTGTCGCTTCTCTGTCGCTGTATTCTTGGTAAATAAGCTCATCAACAGGAAGATAATTCCATTCTCTTCCCGTGCTTTCCAGAGGCCTGTAACCAAGCGACTCTGCCGTAAATTCAGGTTCTTCTGGACTGTAGTGTTCTGTGACGCTTCGTGTAAAACTGAACAAGATGTGACCAAACACCTCTATCACGGTGCTTTCACTCATTCTGGTCTCTAATTTAGAATGTAAATAATTTCATTCCAACATCTCAGTCGT
The DNA here is from genome assembly GCA_022457155.1 of Cladopsammia gracilis. NCBI lineage: Eukaryota > Metazoa > Cnidaria > Anthozoa > Scleractinia > Dendrophylliidae > Cladopsammia > Cladopsammia gracilis. The sequence goes on along the minus strand of JAJGOT010000164.1, from coordinate 1,139,866 downwards.
TATACGAACTCATGTTGTGGCAAATGATGGAAACTGAAATGTCGATGATGACTTATAGTGCAACCTTTTGTTAACAAGTTAGAACACATGTTTTGGTTTCTGGTTCAAGGGGCATTTTAATTGGCAAACAAACTTGACGGCACTCTAAACGGCCTGTTATTCCTGATCATAAACCAAAACATTTGTTGCGTACCCAGTTTAGCATCTGATTCTAGGTTTCCTTTACATGTCAAAAGGATGTCCCGGCTCTGCTCAGGTTATCATTAAAGCCTTCACGGTGTCTTAGTTTATACGAATCCAAAGATAATCAATAAGAAAACGTTCGGCTCATTAAACTGTCACTGAACTAAAAAGATTCCTTCACTTCTATCATTGTGCTAATACTTATGTTGTCTTGATGATCGAGGGAATTCAACCCTCGGCGATGATCCAAAAAATGACCCAGAAACCGTCCTCAAAACGTTTTTATTGGTTTGTTTTTTTGCTTCACTGGTTAAGCAAATTTAAAGCTTTCAAAAATTTAAATTCTTGCACAGCGATAATATCTCAGATCCGTTTTTACCGGATGATGTTGCCTTTTTAGGTTCCTATTAATTATAAGTTACGATAGTTCATTGAGGGTTCGAAACCTCACAAATACCATTTTTCTGAAACTGGCATTCATTAACTTAGTGACAGATAAAATGTGAGAAAACCATACCAGGGTTGCTGGGTAGAGATGATAAAGTTTAATTAATTTAACGATAATGTGTACATTTTTCTGTTTCATCTTCAAACGACAACGATCATTTATTTGTAATGGTATGTTGTGTTTGGCATCGCGTAGATAGTCTGCGTGGCAGGCACTAGAAAGGAGAAGGGAAGGAAGAATATTGGGCGCGCCGGCGCGCGCGAAACACGTGGAGAGAACGTGAAGTGCATCCCCTACCCCCCCTTCCCCCCTTTTCGCTCTCTCCACGCGTTTCGCGGGCGCTCAATACCCTTCCTTCTGACTCCTAGCGCCTGCCACGCAGGCTATCGCGAAGAATGCTGTTGTTCCTCGCGACATGTACTTACAGTTCGAATTTGTTCTAAGACGCGGCATAATAATATGCGTACTCCAGTTCAGTGAGCTGCGATTGGAGAAGAGATTTAGCTTTAAGAGCACCAAATCATTTCTCAGAACGTTTAGTTTTTAATATGAAAGTATATGAAATAATATACAGAGACGGGTCTAGTAAATTTCGACTACTGACTGCTCTGTAGTAGAAGTCTTGCTGGCCACTAGTTGTTTTAAATAGAGACAAGAAGTGCTACACAGCTTGAACTCGTGGCTGTAATAGCTAGATGATTGACATTTCCCGGCATGCTCTGTGTGCATGTAGCGAGCACATGGTCGGGATCAACCATTAAAAGGACCATTACATTGGCGACGAGGATCAATCGTACTCACCATGGCCGTTCCGATTAATGTCGTTTCAATTCCGCCGTTTGACCCGCATGGCGACCAGAATTCCGTCGCTCGCCGATGGGAAAAGTGGCAAAAACGTTTCTCCATATTTTCCGACGCCGTTGGCTGCAAAAATGACAAACAGAAACGCCAGCTACTCCTGCACACCGCCGGTTCAGGTGTCCAGGACGTTTTTCACACGCTAACCGAAACAGGAACCGATTACAAAACCGCCGTGGACAAGTTGAATCAGTACTTCGCCCCGAGAAAGAACACGTCTTATAATCGGCACATCTTTCGACAAGAGAAACAGAAGGAAGGCGAGACCGTCGCTCAGTTCGTCACAAGGCTTCGACAGCAAGCAATCTTTTGCGAGTTTCCCGAAGAAAGCGTCGATAGTTTCATCCAAGATCAAGTCATTGACAACTGTTCCTCCACAAAGTTGCGAACGAAGCTTCTCGCCGAAAGAGATTTAACTCTACACCGCATGTTGGATATCGCTCAAGCCATGGAAGCTTCGGAAAGCCAGGCCCGTCAAATCGCCGAAGACAACCAGTTTACCAACGTGTATAGCGTCAGCCGACAAGCTCGAGGAGGTAAAAGAGGCCAGAGAGAACGTCAAAATCCGTCGAAATCGAAAGAAAAACAATGCTCCCGCTGCGGGATCAAAGGTCATTCTGGCGATGATTGTCGTTGTTCACGCAACGTGACATGTTTTAAATGTGGAAAACCCGGGCATTTTGCGTCGGTGTGTCGAAGCAAGATTCCTCAAGGTGGTCGAGGAAACTTCGACTCACAACGTGGACGTAATGCTGACAAAGGAAAGTTCCGTGGAAATCGTGTACGCTATGTTGATGAGCAAGACCAACAACCGTTGCGTGACACATTCCGATCACCGGACTCTGACAGCGATGATGCCTATACCGATGAATATGCTTTCGCATTTCAAAGTAACGCGAACACCTTTCCAGTTGTAATCAATATCAATGGTCTTCCCATTGGAGTAATCATTGACTCGGGCGCATCATGTAAACTCTGCCGTGGAGGATCAACTCCGTGACATTGGCTCCAGGTTCCAAAAGTGCCGACGTTTCATTCACCCTTACAGGTCACCGCCGATAGTATGCGAGGAGTACCTGACCGCTAACATCAGCATCAGCGGAGTTCAACCCGTATCAGCAGATTTCCTTGTTGTCCCAGGCTCCGCTCCATCGCTTTTGAGCAAAGTTACAGCCGAGAAACTTGGGATCCTGAAAGTTGGATTGAATCATGTCTTGCAATCCAGCTCACCGCCATCTCCAGACGATTTTCTTGCCAAGTATCCAGGCTTGTATGAGGGAATTGGATGCCTCCAAGATACTGAAGTGATGCTGCACATTGATAAGAGTGTACCCCCAGTTGCCCTCAAGTACAACCGCACCCCGTTCCATATGCGTGACAAGGTTGCCCAGGAGATTGAAAAGTTGGAAAAAGAAGGCATTATCGAGAAAGCGTCAGGTCCGACAGAGTGGGTTTCGAGGATTGTCACTCCCCCAAAGCCAAAGAGTCCCGGAGAGATCCGTCTCTGTGTAGACATGAGGGCCGCCAATCAAGCCATCCTAAGAACAAGGCATGTCACGCCCACAATTGAAGAACTGACTACAGATCTTAATGGTGCGACTGTTTTCAGTAAGCTTGATCTTCGCTCCGGTCATCACCAGTTAAAGCTGTACCCCTCCAGTAGATACATCACAACCTTTTCCACACATCTTGGACTCTATCGATACAAGAGACTGAGTTTTGGAATCAATGCCGCCGCGGAGATTTTTCAGCACGCGATTCAAACGTTGATAGCTGACATCCCTGGTGCAAAGAATATCAGTGATGACATCGTAGTATTTGGCAAAGATCAAAGCGACCACGACCGTGCATTAGATCAGACCCTGCAGAGGCTTGACGGTCTGACCGTCAACCCCCAGAAATGTGAATTCAACAAACCCAGCATCGAGTTCGTCGGTCACATCTTCTCCAAAGATGGCATAGCTCCAGCCCCTAGTAAAGTTCAAGCATTTCGCGACGCTGCTGAACCGCGGAATCCTACAGAACTCCGTTCCATTTTGGGCATGGCCCAATACAGTGCCCGTTTCATTGAAGATTTCGCGACAATTACCGAGCCCCTACGCAAGTTGACCAGAAGTCAGACACCATGGACTTGGGACAGGCCTCAAGTTGAAGCATTTGAACAGGTCAAGAATGCTCTTTCAGAAGTCACCGCAATGCCCTACTACGACCCTGACAAACCCGCTAAGATTCTGGTAGACGCCAGTCCCGTCGGCCTTGCTGGAATTCTTGTGCAAGCTGACAAGCCAATCGCGTATGGCAGCCGCGCACTTAGTGACGTCGAAACACAGGGGGCCCAAACGCTTTATCGGCTGTAACATAATCATTTAATAAAATATTGTTATTTACCTGTTTTCCTGTGTCTTTTTGAGTCGTTTTGGAAGGGTTTTGAATCAGAGCGAAGACGGTTAACCTTGCACAGTTGCACGTTTCAAATATTATCTTGTCTGCGCTTCGTAAATACGACGCGCCTATTACGTCTCAAGTTTCCATTATTATTAACTCAAGTTCCCATTATTATTAACTATTAACTCTCCAGAAAGAGAGAAAGAGAGCAAGGGATGAAACTAAAATGAGGGCAGTTTTATTTTAAAGCATAATTCTCTTGTTACTGATCAATTTCGGCTAGAACTTCACACCTCGATTAATTAAAGGGTGAATAATCATGTTCGGCATGATTTGTTTGTTGGGACGCCCGTTTTCCTGCTTAGTTTTGGGTTGTTTTTAGATGCGGCTTTTCGTCCGATCTGTGACTACACTTGACTTGACCGGAAGTGATTTTACACTTGTGAGCATGTCCTTCATCAAAGTGGTTTTATTGTTCTCGTGACAGACGCTTTTGTTTTCATTTGACAGCCGTATATGTCGGAAATATAGAACAGAACATTCCACGCGGAATACACGGTCTTGACGCGAGATAAATCTACCGCTCGTGTATCAGTGTTTGATCTAGATTGCTCGGTATAAATACACGGCATACACGGCAAATGGAGAAATATTTATTCACTGATTTATTTTCTATAATCGCGGCCGGGACCACAAGCTGAGCGATCCTTTGGCTAAAATATGTTCTGGTTGTCCACATGAATTTGTGTTCTTATCTACGAACCGTAAACCCAAAATTCAAATTTTAAAAAAAATTCAATTTGTTTTTTTTTTTTTTGCCGTAATACGGCAAAAGGAGAAATATTTATTTACTGATTTATTTTCTATAATCGAGGCCGGGACCAAAAGCTGAGCGATCCCTTGGCTAAAATATGTTCTGGTTGTCCACATGAATTTGTGTTCTTAACTGGCAAAGAACCGAGCAAAACAAAATGGAAATATCATTTGACTCACCAGTTAAACAACATTAAAATTGCCCGGCACTGGACCTTGATTTGAGCGGAAATCGCTTGTCCTAAAAATTGTAGTCAAAGGCTGCCGGCCGTTGACTCGTGTTTCCTCGCGCATATCCACGCGCGAGACTGGTCACCTCAACTGTAGTCAGAGATTGTACGAACGCTCTCAGTAAGTTTCACCTCTTGTTCTCTTCTCTCTTCTCGCGGCCGTTAAATCTTCTCCGAGGAGAGTTAATAGTTAATAATAATGGGAGCTCGAGTTAATAATAATGGAAACTTGAGACTTAATAGGCGCGTCGTCGGCAGACACGATAATATTTGAAACCTGCAAGGTCAACCGTCTTCGCTCTGATTCAAATCCTTTCCGAAACGACTCAAAAAGACACAGGAAAACAGGTAAATAACAATATTTTATTAAATGATTATGTTACAGCCGATATAGGATATTACAGCCGATATAGGATATTGGGCTCCCTGTGGTCGAAACACGATACTCGCAAACAGAACGTGAAGCTTTAGCAGTCGTGTGGGCATGCGAACATTTCGATATCTACGTCCGTGGTGCATCATTCAAAGTCGTAACAGACCACAAGCCACTAGTCCATATCTGGAAGAAACCAAACACTCCGCTACGCATCGCGAGATGGGCCCTGAGGTTACAACCCTATGATGCTGTCATTGAGTATCGCCCCGGGCACGACAACCCCGCAGACTACATGTCAAGACATCCGTCTGAGCAGAACATCCTGTCCAGCAGAAAAGAAAAGATGGCAGAAGACTATGTGCAATTCATCTCCCAGACTTCACTCCCCAACGCTCTCACTATTGAGGAGGTGCAACTCGCTACAGAGCAAGACAGCACGCTGCAGGTCGTCATTAAGATGATACAGACAGGAAGATGGTATGACGTCAAGCTGCACGAAGAGCCAAAAGCAGTCAATGATTCCGCGCTGCTACAATTTCGGAATGTCCGAGAAGAACTCACTGTTAATCACAGTGCCAACCTGATTCTCAGAGGCTCCCGAATAGTAATACCTTCCAGCCTTCAAGCAAGAGTTGTACAGTTAGCGCATGAAGGACACCAAGGCGAGTGCAAAACCAAGGCACTAATTCGCAGCAAAGTGTGGTTCCCCGGAATAGACGCCGCGGTAACAGAAGCTGTCCAGCGATGCATACCCTGTCAAGCAAATACGTCCTGACGACGAGTTGAGCCGCTGAACATGTCAGATCTTCCGCGTGGACCCTGGCTTAACCTTAGTATTGATTTCTGTGGTCCACTCCCGTCAGGCCAATACTTACTTGTGATGATCGATGAGTACTCTCGTTTCCCCGTGGTAGAAGTTCTTCGCAGTACCGCCGCTGAGACAGTAATTCCAGTCGTCGACAAAGTCTTCTGTACGTATGGGTATCCTGAGGTCATCAAATCCGATAATGGCCCTCCGTTCAACGGTCAAGCATGGAAAAGTTTCGTCAATAGTTGTGGTGTCAGACATAGAAAGATTACTCCATTGTGGCCTCAAGCCAACGCACAGGCAGAAAGTTTCAACAAGCCCCTGATGAAAGCAATCCGAGCTGCTAAAGTTCAAGGACACAGCTGGATAAATGCCATGCATCAATTTCTGCGTGTCTGCAGGTGTACACCTCACACCACTACGACCTTTACGCCTTATTACCTACTCTTTGGGCGCGAACCGCGAACTAAGTTTCCGGAGGTCAGTTCGTTTACACGTGCTGATGACAAGTTTGTCCGTCTTCGAGACGCCCAAGCCAAAAGCTCTATGAAAATGTACTCTGACCAGCGTACGCAGGCCCCAAAGAGCGCAATTGAGATAGGTGATGTCGTTCTTGTGCGGCAACCCAAAACCAACAAGTTGTCAACGCCCTATAACCCGCACCCTTTGGTCGTCGCCGACAAGAAAGGCACCATGATCACTGCCAAAATGGAGGGGGAACCACCAATCACACGTAATTCGTCGATGTTTCATCACCTACCTCAAACCTTACTGACCAAGTCACTAGAGCCAACACTGTTGGACCAGAGTGGTAGATCAGCTAAGAGTAGAGTTGTTGGTCCACCATCCACTTCCGAAAGACCCAAGCGAACAATAAGGAGACCCAAAAGACTGATCGAAGAAATCTAATGCCTGTTTCGAAAGAGTTAAGAACTTTGAACTACGTTTGTGTGAACGATAAAGACTTTAAGAACTGTGGATGTTAGTTCATATTTTTCTAAAGCATCCATGTCATTTGTTTTACTTTATTCTTTTTGTTTCGTTCTAAGTTTTCTTTTGTTAAGGAAAAGAGGGATGTAATAGCTAGATGATTGACATTTCCCGGCATGCTTTGTGTGCATATAGCGAGCACATGGTCGGGATCAACGAGGCCGTAGTTTGTTTGTATCAGTTATTTTATTCGACCATTAAAAGGACCATTACAGTGGCGTCTTTATTAAACCCAGTGCATTATTTAGTGCTTAACTGCTTTTACGGAGAAACATAATTACTACATAATTACTACATAATTACTACATTCAGTAGCCGACACTTGAAACCACAATCGCTAACTGAAATGTAAGGGTTGTAAAAATTGCGGCAACAAAAATTTCACAGCAATAAGCGACGAACACGATATCAAACGGTCCTTATATGACAGATTCGATCGAAGGTGACCAGGATTTCCATTAAGATTTAAAGGCCGCGTAGAAAATTTTGAAAAATTAAAGCCTTTTAGACGTGCTTTCCGTGATTCTGAGCCGCAATATTACATCTTTGATTTTCCTTTTAATTTGAGTAAAATCAAATATTTCTTACCATAGGTGTATAAGTAAGTGTTAGATACTCCTTGAACGAATGAGAGAATGAAAATTAAGTAGAACACGAATCTAAGTTGATATAGCGAAAAGCCGCTAATACCGTATCATACGAACAAGCATTGACCCCGGCTACGATGGTACGGCGAAACGTTGGGAAAGCAAACAAATATCGTACTACATGTAGTCTATTACCGTACAAACGTATAAATGCATGGAGAAACGTCGAGCGGACAAGACTAACATCATACCGGGCCGAACAAAAAACGTCTGGAAGACTAGTCTTATACCGCACAAATTCGTAATATATATAGACAGGCTTAGCCTAACAGCAGGGTTCTCTAAACAGAAGGAAGGGAGCACAATAATTAAGATCGACGACCGGGCTATATTTCAATTTAGCAATTCTCCAAAACAGTATGATGCGACCGTCTGCACAGCACATTTAGACTCACAAAAACAACTTTTTCTCGGGTCTAGAATAACTAGTATGATTAATTTCTGAATAAAATACACCTGTTGTGTATCGAAAATTTCCCAAGAAACTGATTTGGAAATCAAAATTGCAAAAAGTACACAGACTTCTTTGCATAAGGGCGACGCGAGTGAAGTTAGAACTATAAAATTCAATTCTTGTTTTGTTTACACAAAATCACTTTTCAACCTATGTATTGAATAAACAAACACATAAATATGGACAACAAAATCTTCTTTTGAAAATTTTTATTCAAACATCCGTAAAGTTATCTTTAAAGCAAAACACATACCATAACCGCATGGAGGAACTATCCACGCAAGCAAAATTGGCAAAGCACACCGGCGGCCATGTTGGAGGACTGACGTAATCAAAATGGTGACTGAAACAACAGAAATCGAGCCTCTGATGCTGCCAAATAATGACTAAAATCTTGAGGGCATTGTAAAATGTAGATATCTTAAAAAACGTTCTTGGATCAGAATCGATCCGCTTCTTATCCCAGCCAAAACGTTGAGTCGGTGAGGAAACTGAGCATCGATGAATTTACTTTCTTACCTTGTGCTGGATTATTTTTATACAAACGCACAATAAAGTTAACAGAAGCCTTCAAGCCTACAGCCAAATGGTTGGCGACTTTGATGTGGGCATGTGATGATTAACACTGAAGAAGACATTGGCAGATCAGTAATAAATGATTCACTAGCGCAACTCAGGCAACTCATGTTGAGGATTATAACAAACAAGGAAGGTACTGTGTGTCAGCACATTGTACAGGGTGTATGACTGGCCTTGGTGAGCGTGGCTCGCACATAGCAAGACTAGCAAGTATCCTTTTCTACTTTGAAGTATTGACCTTTCCGTTTGTTCTCATTAGTTTGTTAAAACTTTTAATAGGAACACGAAAACATGCTGGTTCGGACACTTGTCAATTCACACGCTAGTTTAATCGCTGAATATTTTGTCCACTAGTTCCAACCGGAATTCCCGGAAAATCAACCGTTCCATTTGCTTTGCAACCGAAAATACTGGTTTTCTTGGCTAAATGGTAAGCACACGGAGATCAAGGGAATTTTCCCACAGAAATCACTTCGAAACAAAATTTGGTGGAGACAAATTGCAGCGTGTAATCAAGGAACCGACAAACTGGCGGCGACAAATTGTACCATGTAAACAGACGCGCTACAAGACAGATTCTACGATATGTGTCGGCCTGATATCTTATCTTGTAGGTATCGCAACAATGAAAATGATTCCATTTTATACAAAATTGCTGAAGTAAGACCGATTTTTATAAGTCTGACTGATTTTCATAGTGTTTTTAAGTTTAAAAAATATTTTTATTAACAATTAGAATAATTATTTACAATACATTAAAATTCTAATACGATAAGATATGTACATTTAAAACAGTATATCTAGCGTTACATTTATTTACTTTTTTTAAAAAAGAGAAAAGCCTTCAAAAATTAGATTTTTCAAAATGAATTGTAAACTATAACATTGTTTTAGAAGATTTAACAATTAAAAAAGGAAAAAAAAAAAAAAGACTGGCTAAAAAATTATATAAAAATTTAGTTCCTAATTCCCGCGAGTTTTTTTTTCAATGTCAAAGTCAGTGTCCTGTAAGTTCATGGGAGCGCGTCTTGTGGATCGAGATCCCCTCAGACAGAGCAGAGCAGACCGCAGTAAGGCGAATGAAACCTTTGAGCGAATCCATGCTATAGTTGTACTATAGTCTTCCCCTTTTTTAATAGCGTTAAGCTCTGCGAGTCTACTGTGAAATCGCTTGCATTCGTCTCCCATACCTCCAGTGCTTGTAAAAACTAGTGGGGTAAATGTTGCTTTTTCGACTTCCTAAACCCTGCTAGCATACATCCGTTTCTTTTCCATAATAATGATAATAATAATAATAATAATAATAATAATAATAATAATAATAATAATAATAATAATGTTTAATCACCTCATTTTCGCATTAAAAATGAATTACAACGTGTTTACAGTATCTTACGAAAATTACAAAAACCATCTTATTGAGACTGGCCTAAGAATCGGAAAAAAAGGGGTTTTGTGATTTAAACTAGCACAACTGACAAAAAATCACTATAAATTAGCTACCTTTTTGATTTTGGCGTCAAGCGAAAAGCGAGTTATTATTTTAAAAGCGCTTGCGCTGCCCGATCTCTGGAAGGTAAACACAGGGAAAACCCATCAAAGTGGTAATTCAAGGGTCACGTGAGCGCACATACACTATTCAACGTGCAACGTATCAATTACAATGTCATCCTCATTCTCATCCATGTCAATGATGTGAATATTCTCTTTGAAACTTTTTGGAACTTTGTATATAGATCCACGTTTCCCCGGCTTCTTTTAAAGTTGTTTAATGAAACAAGGAAACTTTATTTTTTAACTGAAATTCAGACGATACTCCTGTGGCGAAAACAAACAGGCATCGTTTTGTAATAAAACTCCAAGGAAAGGCCAGCAAACATTTTTGTGAAACTAAAAATTGCGTTTAGTCGGCTGAAACTCGCGCTGTTTGTTTATGTGCGTGCGAAAGTCCTTTCTCAGTGACCACTTTTTTAAAGCAACGTGCAGGCTGACGGAATTCAGCGTTTTCACTGCATTTTTTTGCTTCAGCTTTAAGTTTCCGAAGAGGTATTCTTCCAGAATAACAGCTATCGGCTACAAGTGAAATTACTCAATACTTTTACACAGTATGACTGCTTTCTTCTTGCCCAGAAAGTTTTCAAGAGAATGCCGGCGGTGGTCGCACTCGATACACGCCTTCAGTGTTTTTGTTTGACATGCATCAAATCTTCCCCCCCAAAACCCGTCCTAAATATATCTGAAGGGACAAAGCCCAATGTGGGAGATCGATACTCCTTATTACACGACTAAGGCAGCCAGAGGGCCAATAACTAAAACCAACCAATCAGAATGCTATATTGTCGGCCCAATGTTTTCTTAGTATTGGACCGGGCATTGTCCCGAATATTCCCGCGCAATCCTCCCGCCGGCAGGAGTCGTGTAATAAATCTCTTATTTTTAACCAAGCTTGCTCGGGATCGTACTGGGAGAATATCATCCCTCGGTCTTTTTTGTACGGACCTCGCGCTGTCAAGACCTCAGGCCGATATTCTCCCAGTATGGCCCTCGCGCTTGGTCAATAAGATATATTCATGGACTTCTGGTGCAATCCAATACCAGGCAATCCGATCTTCCTGCTAAGTCTGCTAACACATTCTACATTTCTCGACTGAATATTTCAAGTGTTTTATGAAATATATCAAACACAAGGAAGAGTGTTTCGACGGGATTTTCAAACACCGAGAACAGGGTTGAAAAAACGAGGCGTAGCCGCGTTTTTTTAGCCGACTTCAAGGTGTTTGCCGGATACTGGATGAAACACTCTTACGAGTATTTGATATAACTTGTCAATATGATAATGAAATGCAGAGAAAACGAAGGGATAAAATCATCAAAATATGCTAATTAAGATCGGGTTTTCAAACCGCCGTCACGCTTAGGATTTTCTTTGTTCAAAGACGGACGTGCATGGTTGGCGCCGTGGTTGGCGTTCCTTATAGGCTTTATGATGTGAAAGTTAAGCTAAAACAGACAGCTAAAGATAAAACGAAAATTGAAAACGCTTTATTTGGTCTTTTGTCGTTTAGGAATGGAGCTGTTCTTTATTTTCGTTGATAACACGAGTGTCAGAAAATAAGAATCGAGTTCCGATATCTGTTTTCCGAAGATACGCTAAAGATAAAAAACAAGGAAAAGGAAATTTGGATTCACTTTCCAATTTGAATAACAATGGCTTCTGGTGCAATCCAATATCACTTTCCTCCTGCTCGTACTTCCTACATTTCTCGACTGAATATCCCAAGTGTTTTATGACAGTGTAATAAACACTTGGTTGCCGTTCTCACTCACAGAGCAATCTTCGTATGACCTTGAAAAATGGTTTCGCTGAGTGTTCGCCATCCGCCGGTAGTTGAAATGATCAAAGCAAGGTTTGCTCGTTTTCCTGCTAAAATATCCATAATACGGAAATAAGCTTGCTCGATTGACCTATCAGAATGCTGAAAAGCGAGTGACGTCAATGAGGATAGTGACATTTAAGTTCGCATTTTGTATCCGATCGCTTTGCTTTGCGTGTTCGCCGAACCAATCAAACGCCGCGCGTGTTTGCCTCCGTTCGCTAAACCAATCAAATTGTTTCTTCCAGTTCATTTGTGGTTTTGTTTGAGTTCACACATACAGTCGAACCTCCACTAACGGACACCTCCCTTAAGCTGACACCAAACCGCGGTCCCGGCGATTTATCCTCTCCAACACTACATTTTTAACCTCCCGTAAGCGGACACCTTCCGTAAGCGGACACAGCATCTATTCGGGGTCCGTAAGCGGACAGTAAACGATATCAAGAAAATTTCTAACTGAAATAAGTTCAGTTTCAATTGTTTTAATTGTGCTTGACCTAAGGGACCGTTCATTTTTTATGAGGTGGGGGGAAGGGTGGGCAGGTGGGATATGAGGGGGGGGAGGCATGCGAAAAAAAAAATGGCTTTAAAGGGGGGGGGGGCTGTTCCAAAAAAATGAAGATAAAGGGGGGGGTCGGGCAAAATTTTGAAGGCAAAAATTGGTACGGAATTTGAGAAAATCTCTTGCTTTACTGATTCATAAAATATAAACATCTGTTAAATGGTAAAACAGTTCCAAACTAACAAGAAAAAATGTTGCCAATGTTTATGTAGAAGAACTCAGTTTAAATAACAGTGATTTAACTGTAAGCTGACTTTAATTCATGAAATGTGATTTTTTTTGCGTATATATGAGTCGGTTTGTTGCTATTATTAAAAGTAATAGATAAAACTACCGCAAAATTTGATGTTATACAATACTTTTAAAGGAGCAATGTCACCAAAGCTGACGAGAGGCCTGCCACAACACCCTCAGAAAAGTAACAGTTAAAAATGATAGCAAGATATATATAACGCTATAAACGCACCATCTGTGTTTTTTTTTTTGGTGGGGGGGAGTCATCCAAAAGAAGTTACCCTTATGAGTGGAGGTCGTGCGAAAAAACTGGAAAGCTGTGGGGGAGTCTTTCAATTTCCAAATAATAATCCTTCAAATCCCACCAGCCCCCCCCACCCCCCCCCCCCCCACCTCATAAAAAATGAACGGTTCCTAAACAAAAGCGAAGTCGAGTCTGAACAGTACAGTTAGGTAACTAGTCATTTCGAATCCAAGGTGTCGGATATCTTATTATAAGTAAGAGTTATTGACCTGGAGCGAGGGGATATGTGATATATTCCCCTCGTGGTGTACCCGAGGGCGTAGCCCGAGGGAACGTCACGAGGGGAATATATCACATATCCCCGAGGGACAGGCCAATAACACGCTTATTTTTCACTTTGTGAGTGAGGTTTTCTAAAACAAAAAAACTATTGATTTTTCGGAGAGTAACATTTCGTTTAATTCAAATGCAAAAAAGCATGATTCCGCAAGGCCGCATAGGGATCACGGCACATGACGAAGCGAGACGGTAAACATGTTTTGCTTTTGCCAAATTTGCGTTGAGCACGTTTCTTCGTTATGAGTAGAAGGAGGAAGAGAGTGAAGAAAATGTATCGTGGTCTCGCCATGGCCCAACTGCCCGCCTTCATCTTTCGACGATCAATGGAGTGGATGTCTGTGTGTTTTCCAAGGGAAGCCGGCGGAAAAATATTCATGTTCAAGCGTTAACCGAGGCGTCATACACTATTGAAGACCCGAAACCTAAATCGAGGTACGATACCATCGAATAATGTTATCAATATTTCGCTTTTTGGTCGCGAACCGGCAAGTTAATTATGCAGGAATAAGATTGATGAAGTTGTCTTTTTATGTAAACAAAATATATTGACTGATAGTGTGTTTTCCTTGTTAAGCCCTATTTTGTCTTTCCGTTTGAGTGTTATTCTATCATTAGGGGACTAAGTCGAGGGGAATATGTCGAGGGGAATATGTTGAGGGGAATGTGTCGGGGGGAATATGTTGAGGGGAATATATTCCATTGTTTCGTTATTGTTATCAGCTACTGTTTCAGCCCCGCACTCAACTGTTTACAATCAAAGCCGCCACCAGCTTTTCAGACAGTTAATAATGGTCAGGGGCTATTGAATATATTCACCCGAAAAGAACAAAGAAAATCGAACCAACTGAAAAATAAGAGACCTTATCAAGGAACCGCGACACTCGTCGATAGTTTCTTTCTACGTACCTAAGGAAAGGACGCTTTACGTTTTATAAAGTACATGCGATGTACGTTAAATATGTACTTCTTCTGTTCTGTTCACCTCCGAAACATGGCGGATTGAATTTGTTACTGTTTTTTTTTTAATGCAAAAAATGGCTTCCATCAGTTCGTGTGACGGCAGTACGAGAGATTTATTTTAGCGGCAAATCTTTTAATCGTGAACCGTAGTTTTTAAATTAGTGTTAAATTTAAATTTATGTGTGATATTAAAAAACAACATCTAACAACCCTGTGATGGATAATACAATTGCAAGTGGTCTTAACAGCTTTAAACTATGTACTTGTGCATAATACGCCCTCTGGTGCTTACGCGAGGTTCGACTGTAATCATTTGTTAAAGGTTATGTAAGAACGGAACTGTTTTTTATTTTCCGTGTAGATAACATCAGTGTCAGAAAATAAGAATCCAGTTCCGATTTTCGGTTTCCGAAGATAAAACACAAGGAAAACGAAATTTGGATCAGTTTTCCAATTAGAGAAGCCACTACGTCTAAGTTAACAGCAAAAAAAGCTTTGAGATTCTCAGATCAGAAAAATACTGAACAAGAATGAGTAGCAGTACACTGATGGAAGTGTTTGGTCACATCGTGTTTAGTTTTACACGAAGTGTAACAGAGCACTACAATCCACAAGAACCTGAATTCACGGCAGAGTCTTTTGGTTACAATCCTCTGGAAAGCACAGGAAGAGAATGGTATTGTCATCCTGTTGATGAGCTTATTTACCAAGAATACAGCGACAGAGAAGCTACAAGTTTAGATTATCTAACATCTAGCAGTCTTGATGTTAAGGTTATTGACGCATGCTCAACGGAGGAAAATGAAGAAACACAAGATGAAGACAGAGCCATGGCTTGGAAGCGACTGAGACCATCCGCTCTCCACACAGTTTGTAAATCAATGTACATTGGAGCTTTGATTTCGCTTTTAACCGCTCTCTTCATAGGGGCAATATACACGCTGGTCTGTTATCTCGCATTTAAGACTGTACAGGATTGTGAGTTTCATTCATACAACTCAGTTTCAATACAAATGCAGTGGGTAAGAACTATTTCGGGCGCAATATCTTGTTTGTTTATATACATTTGGTACTTTTCACTTTTGCTTTTGCTTTTTCGCCCATTTCAGTTAAATGGGGTGAAAGGAAAACTGTTTCTGGTTTGTTGCCTTGTTTACTGTGTGGATACACTTTATCGTGTTGCTCTTCAACTCCTTGGGATATCTCATTCATACATTTCTAGACTACAGAAGATACCTCTCAACGTTCTGTTTCTTACAAGTACATGCTTGCAAATCTATGTTGTAACGAAGCATTTCTGCGCACGTTCAAGGTTACAGAAGTTGACTTTCTTCTTCAAACTGATAATATCAGGCAGTTTCTGTTTTTTAATTTACATTAACGTAGCATTATTTATCTATCCAGCATATAACAAACAAAACAAAGAAGGAAAACTCATCATCGCACTCTTTGCTCCGCTCATTGGCGTTGTGGCCAAGGTAATCTCGCGAGTTTGTGTTCAGCAGTTGTATAACATTACGCACCCAGGATATTCACATGTCTTGTTGTCGCCTATCTATTTTGGATCAGCGATTACGTTTCGAGTTTTACAGGCGGATCTTGAGAGTTTACAATCCATTGCCATTCTAGGAATAATTCACGGCGCTGCAGAAGTCATAGAACGAAGCGCAATGGTTTTAATTGATCACATTTGTCATCTCCTTTGGAAAAGAACATTAGCACCTTGGGGAAGTTTTCGTACTCCTCGCCGTGAGAGACTAATGGCTGATATCGCTATCATGAGCATGTTGTTTGAATCAACTGCTATAGTGTCTGTTAATGGATACTTATACATGTATCAATTTGTTTACTTACAAAATAAGTCCCTCCTGAATTTACTACAATCTTTTGCGATCCACACTTCAATTCAGCTTGTGATTGAATGGTTTTTCACTAGCGTGTCTCTAGCGATCGAGACTCATTATCAGAATATGGCTGTCATGGCTGTTTGGCGGAGACGATGGAAAAGATACATTTTAGAGGCAACTGTAAATGCAGTGCCATTAGCTTTATGGGGCAGCACTAACCTTCTAGTTATTTTACATGGGCGCTTTAACGAAGCCCAAAATAAGCCCTGCAATATGCCTTTTACTTGAGAATTATGAGGGGCTGTATTCCCCCTGAGAGGGGGGGGGGGGGGGACTCCCATATAAAAGTGACGGCGGTGATCGTCTTACATTTTAGGGGTTAAATTCGTGGTTTGGTGCCACTAAGTGTGTTTGAATCGAAAATGACCACTGTCAGAGATATTCTGGTGTCTTTGAAGGGGTCTGGCGTTCAATAATCTGACGATCACTCCCGTCAGGTTGAGATGGGAGTTGTTTTAAAAAGCCAAACTCTGCATTAATTCTGTGTTTTTATTTATACGGCGCTGCAAAGTTATAGAACGAAGCACTATGGTTTTGATTGATCACATTTGTCATCTGCTCTGGAAAAGAAAATTAGCTCCTTGGGGAAGGTTTCGTAATCTTTGTCATGAAAGACTGATGGCTGATATCGCCATCATGGGCATGTTGTTTGAATCAACTGCTATTGTGTTTGCCGGATTCCTATACTTGTATCATTTTGTTTATTTACACAGGTCCATGTCAAATTTACTACAGTTGTTTGTCACCTATACTTCAGTCAGTCCAGCTGGTGATTGAGTGGTTTTTCACTAGCGTGTCTCCGGCGATCGAGACTCGCTATCAAATATGGCTGTTTGGCTAAAACGATGAAAAAAGATACATTTTAGCGGCGATTTTAAATGCGGTGCCAATAGCTTTGTGGATTAGCACTAACCTCTTAAGCATTGTACATGGGCGTTTTAGTGAAACGTTAACTGAGCCGTGTGAAATGCCGTTTACGTAAGAATTGAGGGATTGGAAGATTTGGGAACCCTTATTCCAAACTTCGTTATGTTATATGACCAGCTTTAACTCGAAACTAAATAAGCCCCATTTACACGACATTCATTTTGGGTCCGGCACTCCTAAATTTTGGCACGCGGGCCGATAATTTAGGGCACGGCCCGCTTGATTTTTGCTGTGTAAATGCAAAATGTTTGGCACGTGTGCCCAAAAATTTAGGCGGGCCGAGACCACCTCAGGAGGTGGTCTCGGCCCGCCTAAAAAGGGGCCCGCGTGGCAAAACGAATGCATTCTCGTTCCCAGAGCCTTCGGCGATGAGGCGAAAATAACTTTTGGCGCCAAAATTTCAATAACACAGGCGCAATCAGGCGCAAACGTTTGTTGTTCGCGGCAAGAAAGATGGCCTCGAGAGGGAAAACTTGGAGCAAAGAATCAACAGATACTTTGATTGATCTATTTTGTGTCTTGTTCTTTAAGTCAAATGTGTTTTAAAAATCTTTTCATCAGGTACAGCTTCAAACCAAGGGTTTTGAAGGCTTCACAGTTAAAGAAATAATTAATAAAATGAAAATGAAATTAAGAGAGAAGTATTAAACGGAAAAAGACAAAAGCAGAAAAAGTGGAAATGGCTCGTCAAAAAAGCAGTTGAGATATTTTAGCAAGATGGACAATATTATGTCGGAAAGGCACATTGTCAATCCTCCCTCCATCGTGGACACAATGGCAAATATGTCAGATACAAGCCAAGAACATCTTAAAGGTCAAATGAACCAAAAATTTGACATTTTTTCTTTTAGTCCAATATTAATGCAATATGTTTAATAGTACCAAATAAACCTGAAGTTTGAAACTAATTGGACTTGGCATCGCAGATATATCGGAAGTTGAAAAATGCGACTTTTTCTTTTTTTCAAGGTTTGAAGTTGAAAACAATAGGTTTAATGAGCGAAAACAATGCATACCTGCACGTGCGTTTCATATTTTAGTACATTTCTTTGCCGTTCCTTGCAAAACAACAACGTCAAATGATCAAATAATAGGTTTATAGGTTTAGGTTTATAGGTATGTGGAGAATGTGAACTCACGACGGTTAATTTTCTTTTCTCTATTTGAAATGTAAAGCCGTCACTATGAATTCAACAGTTTACCTTCACAAAAATTACCGCGTAAGCGGCAGGGAAAGTTAACCTGCACTAAAGTACCTAGCGAGATGCATTGAACACACCCAATTCTGTTAAAAAAATCTATTGTATAAACAGATGAAGATTCTCAAAGCAAGAGTCGCTCAAAGCTCTTCGTTTGCTACCAAAATACAGGTTCGAGCTCCTCGACCATTTTCAATGCGAAAACAGTAGAAATCTTTAAGTTTTAAGAATATACACAAGCTAGAATATTCAGCATTCGCCAGGAGGGAGGACACTGGGAATGAGGTTGGCTCACCAATAGTGACGTCACAATCCTTACCAATCCTACCACTTTAGCGCGCGGCCATTTCAGAAACGTTTTCGTGAAGCCTTCGGAAATCTTCGTACTTTTAGCTATGTAACTTTCTTAAAGGCTCAGGAAGGAAAAATTTTGCTGAAGTTTGCTTTAGTATGGTTTATTTTAACATTTAAATGGATAAAGAAAAAAATTCAAATTTTTGGTTCATTTGACCTGCCGTTGGTAAGCTCGGTTCTTTTGATAGCTCTATGATCTATTTTCCATTGCATGTGTTAATTTACGGGTCAGTCCATCGTAGGTGCATAGATATGATTCAATTCTACTTGTTTCTTGTAATTATATAAGCTAATAGGGAAAAAGCGGAATAAAATAATATTGTCAAGGAGTGTTCTTTGTCAAATATATATGTTTATTTCCTTTATCAATTGATTTAACACCTCTTTGTCTATCTGCCTGTAGCTACTCCAAGTCATCTTCAAATTCAGCCGGAAGTTCAAAGATTAAAGATTAAAGATAGCAAAATGACTATGCAATAAGTTAATCTTCTAGCTGTACCTTCTGACTCAGTTGACTCTTTTCTCCAACAAGAAACATTTTACACCTGACTTAAAAACATTTTTGTAACTCAGTACATCCTAACACTACTGTGGGCTAGGTAATACAAGGGGAGTATTGCCAATCGACGATTTGGAGTAACAGCCTTTCGCATTGGTGTGTCCTGACGAGATATGTCATCACAAATCTCATGGAGAATATATTCAAATGTCCCACGGGTTACTTTGAAGTTTGAGTACCACAGTTCATCCGGAAAACGTGATTCGACCATGTCGAACCAGGCAAAAGAATGCGGGTGTACCACACATCTCTCAACCGCGGAGGGTTTAAACAGCTCAAAATAGCTTGCATCAGGCCTTACTGTCGCCGCTTCAATGCCTTGAAGAGTGGTACAAGCGATGACCTTGCTTCGTCCCTCAGTTCTCTTGGTCTTTTTCGCTTTTTAAAGGCATAAAGCTATAAAATTGCTTTTCGCACTCGAGTATGGCCCCGGGGACGAGCGAATAACTATGTGAGCCGCTGTTAATGAGACCGGAGGCTCGCAAATTTAAGAGTGCCGTTCTTATTTTCAGGGTGCCGTTCAGAAATGAACATTGAAAAAAAATGAATTTATTTTGACGTGTAAATGAAGCGGGCCATGCCCTAAATTATCGGCCCGCGTGCCAAAATTTAGGAGTGCCGGACCCAAAATGAATGTCGTGTAAATGGGGCTTAAACCGACAGTTATTTTATCTTTTTCTGGCACAATCAAAGAGCATCAAATGCAGGTGCCATTTTAAATTCTATATTAAATATAACGGATACATTATGACTTTTAGCAAGGGATAATAATTGGACAGAGAGGAAGTTTCCTGGTCATGCCTTTGGGATATCTTAATTGCAAAAATGTTATTTTTAGAAAGTATGCGGACCTTGCGAAACATTTTCCGGTGAGCTGGTTAACTTCCGAAAACGTCACCATTTCTTTTTAGTAAATCGCATTCCTCACTTTTAATTTGTCAAAATACCTCAGTATAAGCTTATGAGTGTTCATTTAACAAAAGCTTAGAAAGTGTTGCTGACACTGTTATGCGGCGTCAAAAAACTTAAATGACCTACTCTAGAAAATAACGGCAATCAATAAGAATTGTAGCTAAATACCAAAACTGCATTTACCATAGTGTTAAATTGCACCCAAGGCCATGTTTTGGTTTTCAATTAATTATAGAGTAAAGAGAGGATCGACGCCTGGCTTGGAAGCGGCCGTCGTTTGCATGCTTTGGATTTAGCATTTTTTGTATAAAACATTATGGACATCTTTATTCGCCTTGTCCAAATATGTTTCATAATATATATACATAGCCCAAGCCTAACAGCGTCGCACTTTAAACAAGCTTAACTAAGGTGAAACTTAACTAAGGTGAAACTTAACTAAGGTGAAAGGTTGGAAGCACAAGAATTAAGATTGACGAACGGGCTTTTTACCACAATTGCCGCTAAACTCGCAATCTGATTGGTCGACGTGAGTGGTAAATGAGAGTCCAGACAACGGTGCTGACGCTAACATCACGCGCGCTTGAAAACAACCAATCAGATTGCGAGAAAGTTATAGACAACACTTGCTCTTTCTTTGCTGTCACGTTTTGTAACAAGACTTCGATTTTTCCTTGTATTTTTTTCTAAATATCAAGCTAAAAAATCGTGGTAAATAAGAGTCCACACCACGGAAAACCGGTGTAAATTTGTTAAATTTTCAATTTTAGCAATTCTCAAAAACAGTATTACGCGACCGTCTGCACAGTACATTTTTATAGACCGTACAAAAGTTCACAAAAACAACTTTTCTCTGTCTAGAATAACTAGTACCACTAGTTTCCGAATAAAATACAGTTTATGTTTGTCAAAAATTGCCCGAGAAACTGATTTGAAAATCAAAAATTGCAAAAATACACAAACATATTTGCATAAGGCGATGCGAGTGAAGATAGAACTGTACTATAAAATCAAAGTCTTGTTTTGTTTACATAAAATCGCTTTTCAATCCATCTAATGAATGAACAAACACATAAAAATGGACAACACAATCTTCTTTCGAAAAAAATTTATTCAAATCTCTATTAGTTTACGTTTAAAAGCAAAACGCGTACCATTTAATTATAGCTCATCGAGTTCAAGCTTTCTTCGATGAAATTCAACAGATCGATACAACTGAATTTAAGCACGTTTTAAAATCAATTCTCCAAAACTAACAATAACACTAATAAAAATTCACTCACAGATTGATATCAAAATAAATTCTCATCGAAAACTGTAATCTGTTTTACCTTTAAGTCCCTCGCTTGCTTGGAAATTCAAACCTCCGCTTCTGGTTCTGAAATCCGTAGAAAACAAACATCTCCCGCATTGATAAAAACGTAATACACGAAGTTCCTCGAAGCAAGATTTTATCCCTGAAAGCTCGTCTTTTTCCACTAAAGCGGCTTCTGAGTATACCTTAATTAGTATCCCTGTCTTGAGTAGCAAACCGCGAAAAAATGCAGGAAAATAACGACTTTAATTCTCCGCTAAACACAACAAAGCAACTAAAGTGTTTACCGAGCTCACGGCTGTGTGGCCGCGTGAAAAACAAAGCCTTGCTTTCAAGATTCCGGATGTTGTTGCAACACGGCGGGCGGACAACATGTTCTCCTCGTTGAATTTACGATTATCGTTAAGTGTCAAATTGCTCTGAATTTACGATTATCGTTAACTCAGAACACTGACAGTCTGAAAGGAATTCTGGGAAATCAACATTTTTATTGAAAAAGAACAATCCTTAGTGTCCGGACAGGACTCGAACCTACGACCCTTCGCTGACTTATCCTCTCTTCTAACCACTAGACAACCACGCTGCTGGTTAAGCAAACCTCAATTTTTTAACATAATAAAATTCATGCGCTTATTCTACACCCTTAGCCTATAAAATCACTCGCTTGAAAATAATTTTAGAAAGTAAATGGAAAAGCTTGATCACCAAACCTCAACAAAAAGCTAACCATTTGAAATCAGCGCTTAGGCCTAATCACTGTAGATCAATGATATTCCATGCAAGACTCAAATAAATATCTTGCAGATATAATTTCCCATCGCCTTGTTGTTCGGTGGTCTAGTGGTAAGAAGACGTTCCTAGTAGCGGTAGTTTCGGGTTCGAATCCCGCAGTCCAAATAACGTGATTTTTTTATTTCTTCTTTTCTGAAATGTCCTGGGAAACAGTGTTCTGAATTAACGATAATCGTAAATTCAGAGCAATTTGACACTTAACGATAATCGTAAATTCAACGAGGAGAACATGCTGCAGAGATTGGCACGAGAATCTATCCGATATGTGACGATTCACTTTCACGAGCGCCGCGTCGCAGCGGCGCTCCGGAACAAAAATCGTTCCGAAACTAGCGTTTCATGTGTGAACGAAAGGCCTATCCGGTATGGTTTTCGTGCCGGCGCAAGAGCTATACGGTATAGTGTAGACATAGCCTTTAAATTCAGACGATACTCCTGTGGCGAAAACAATCGGGCGTCGTTTTGTAATAAAACTCCAAGGAAAGGCCAGCAAACATTTTTGTGAAACTAAAAATTGCGTTTAGTCGGCTGAAACTCGCGCTGTTTGTTTATGTGCGTGCGAAAGTCCTTTCTCAGTGACCAGTTTAGTGAAATAATCCAATCAAAGCAACGTGCAGAAGAGGTATCCTTCCAGAATAACAGCTATCGGCTGCAAGTGAAATTACTCAATACTTTTAGGTTATGTCTACACTATACCGTATAGCTCTTGCGCCGGCACGAAAACCATACTGGATAGGCCTTTCGTTCACACATGAAACGCTAGTTTCGGAACGATTTTTGTTCCGGAGCGCCGCTGCGACGCGGCGCTCGTGAAAGTGAATCGTCATATATCGGATAGATTCTCGTGACACTCTCTGGGGCAGTGTGAACAGGTAATCGAACCGAACCGTAGCGGAAGTCAACAACTAGGAGCGAGGATTGAAACCCACTGAAAAAGAAGTAAATATCCAGTTCTGGGTCGTTTCTGTACACACCAGGCCGGAGTATTTTTCATGTCGATATGATAATCTATCCGGTATAGTGTAGACATAGCCTTAAACAGTTGACTGCTTCCTTCATGCTCAGAACGTCGTTTCCCGAACAGCGGCTGGTAGTCGAGCCATAGATTGATAATATAACAAGAAGCTGTACACAGCTTGAACTCGTGGCGCCATTAACTCATTGCAGCATTGATTCCCAAGTGATTTGAGTGCTTTTACAGAGAAACATAAGCTTAAAATAATATCTAATCAAAGGCTCCCAAGAGCCAACCCGAGAAGAAGAAATGCTAACGCGTAACGCGTAACGCAATATTGCCGTAAGCTTTAATACGTTTTCACACTGACACAGTTCGATATATATATTTTTTTAAATTAAACGTAAGGATTTTTGACGAACGAAAAGGACTTGATGGAGATTCGAACTCGGGCCGTCCGGGACTAAGCCACAAACTCAATCACTGCGCTGTCCAAGAGCACATACTACCTACAACCTAAATTTTATTATTTTAAGCTAGATACGCATCAGAACGCGTGTTTAGGTTGCAAAATCCTTTTAGATCGATTTTAATGTTGCACTAAAAACTCCAAATGCGAAACATCTGTAAGCTTATTGTTGTCTATATTCGTTTACATCAAATTAATTATTGTTATCGTTGGATTCACGTTGAATTCCTGTTACGAAACGTGTTCGTAACAAAGCATTTGCTCACTAAGTTTACAGCTGATGGAAGGAGCGAGTGAGTGAGTGAGTGAGTGAGTGAGTGAGAGAATGAATTTTATTTAAAGACCCTTGCCGATAACCTGTTCATCATGCTTTCACGTATACACGGGTTTAAAAGTAAGACTACACTGCATTCACTTGATTCAGTAGCTGACACTTCACCCTGGATCCAGAGATCCGTTCTCTGAATATCATGAGTGAAATTAACCGCATAAACGGTAAGAAGAAGCTCGCGAGACGGACCTCTGGTCACTCGAATATACAACCTCATTTCCATGCGAGGATCTAGTTCAGAATCTGAACTAGGTCGCTGATTGGTTACTCCTACTTGTTTCCAGACTCTACCGGGAGTTAATGATGCAACAGCAACTTCCATTGGCTGGACGAAAACAATTCGCCACGGGCGCGTGAAAAACCGGTTTCCCAAAGTGAAGCCACACAAGCAACAATGGGGGACGTAGATAGAGATTGCGGCTTTTTGCGATCTTTAAGAAACGCTGTGGATTACTCTTTAGTATCCAAATTTTCAAAATATCAGAGAACTAAAGCCAGTTCAGAAAGAAGCGCTGTTGAAATTTATTCAGCGCAAGGATGTCTTGAAAAGAGGTGTTGACAGGCCAGACACGACTTATTAATTCGTGTTATCGTGGAGTGTGACCTTTAGAGTTTTGTTTGAACGAGGAAAATTTTTATCTCTATTTAATTTTTATTTCTAGCACGGTGGCGTGCTTTGGAGCTGCAGGTATTCTCGCTGAACGATTTCGCTGACCACTGGTAGGTGACAGGAAGAGAAATAGGTGTACTGGATTAATTGCGTGCGGTATCAAGGATTCTTTGTTTGTTAAATCTCTCGCCTTTGAAAACGGTTGTATCCAGAAAGTTTACTTCTTTGTCTGAGATTAATGTTTGTTTGCAAGGACAATAAAATCTTCTATCTCCACTTTTTCTCAACACTCTACAGTGAAAAAATGCCATCGATGTATCTTTTCCACTGGAGTGGATTTGATTTAATATTTCTGTCTCGACCGCGGAATATTGTCACCAGATTTAATGTAAACAAACAGACACGCGTTGGTCCCCAAGGTTTAAAACCGGTTTGGTGAGATATCCGATCCACAAATCGCATGGAAATGAGGTTGTGTACTCGAGTGCCCAGAGGTTTTTATTTTTTCTCGGCGCGTTGCGCCTCGTTGTCGCGGCTTCGCCGCTCAAACTCGCCGTTTTCACTAAAAAATAAAAACCTCTGGCACCCAGGGTACTGACACTTAAGCTCGACCCGGAGCTCGATCGCTAAGCAAATGGCAAGTTTAATATATAAAACACAGAACTTGCCAGAGCAAAAATCCCACAGGAATAAGCGGCGAACACAATATCAAACGGTCCTATCCATCCATGAACGCCTTGAATTGTCTTGAAAGTGTGCAGTTGTACGCAGTAGTTCTTTATCTTGCTTCTCGAGTACACAAACGGAGAGATTTTACGGTATGTATTTCATGGCCGAAAGCCATATAGTCGTCTATATAGACTTAAATATGCGTGCATAAATTTGCATGCGCTAATGTGACACGAAAAAAAAACAAGAAAAGTCAACGCCGGATTTATAACTCGTGTGCTTCGCCACGAGTAAAAATAAATTTATCTGCTCAGAAGGTCTGTCATTAGGGACTTTAAGCAATGACGACGGAGGGCTCTACTACGGCTACCGGAAGTAAATTTTCACGTCTGTCGCTGGATGTTCAGCCGTAGTATGAAATTTGACTACGTGAGCGGGATGGTTTGTCCGTAGTCGCTACTACGTCGAGTTTATTTCGCTTCTGTATCCTTTTCTTACGAATTTCTCAGTGTGTAAAGTGTTTCAACGAAACTTATATCCTTTTTAGTAAATGACAATGTAATTTTTCTTGAACTTGACGGCCAAGAACGTGTGATTCTATCACGAATTTACGAACAGTGTTGGCGATTGAAATTGAAGCGGCCGGCATAGCGAAGCGAAATTCGCAAGCTCTAAGATTTTATCGCTAAAGTCCAGCTTTAGAAGTTGAATGAATATGCTTTTATGCCTTATATATGCGGGGAAAGGATTCTACTTATGCTTGAATTTACTTTCAGTTAAAATTATATTTAGTTAGGCGTTTTAATTCGTACTTTGAACATTTAATAGATTGTTATTGTTGTGGTTCAAAATACAGAAAATGTACGGCATTTCAAAAGTTGTAAGATTCGTTCAGAAATCATCCCTTGGTCCCAACAAAGAAAAATAAAGTCCATGTTCTTTTGAAAAATGCCATTCCGTTCTCAGAAACCTAAATAAAAGAACCTTAGAGAGGCTTTCAACTTCTTAGCCGTCGACACCATTTCGCAAACAACTTCTTATTTCACTGTTCCTCGAGCGCTCACGGACGTACTCTCTCCAGTCCCCTTTTGTCACGGTAGCCGTAGTAGCGTCTTCCCTAGTGATTTGCTTAAAGTCCCTATTCTCGTCAGGGGCACAGTGAACAACGAAATAATAAATACGCGTGCGAGAGACAGGTAACCGTTGGATGAAATGTCGAGAAGTGCGAGAAGCACTCGCCTTTGGCTCGTGCTTCTCTGCACTTCTCTCGTGTTCTTAAAAATTCCCGCGTGCTTATATAACTCAATAATGCACTCGGCGCGTTTTTTATTTCTTTAGTAATAAATACTTGGTTGGCGTTGTTTATCTATGGTAGAGCAATTTTCGCATGACCTTGACAAACGGTTTCGCTGAATGTTCGCCATTTGTTTCATCCGCCAGTAGTTGAAAAGATCAAGGCAAGGCTTGCACGTTTTCCTGCTAAAATATCCTTAATACGGAAAGAAGCTTGCTCGATTGACCTATCGGAGTGCTGATAGCGAGTGACGTCAATGACGATAGCTACTTTTTAGCTCGCATTATCCGGTCGCTTCACTTTGCGTGTTCGCTAAACCAATCAAAAGCCTCGCGCGTTTGCCTCCGTTCGCTAACCCAATCAAATTGCTTTCTTCCCGTTCGTTTGTTGTTTTGGTTGAGTTCACGCATAATCATTTTTAAAAGGTCATACGAAAATCGCTCTTTGAAAATAGCTAAAAACAGATAACTAAATATAAAACGAGCATTGAAAACGATTTATTTGGTCTTTTCATACCATAATTCAAATTTCAACTACGGAAATAAATGTCGTTTAGGAATGGAGCTGTTTTCTATTTCCGCGTAGATCAGAACATCAGTGTCAGAATAAGAATCGAGTTTCGATAGCAAAGCGAAATTTGGATCGATACATCTTCCAATTTGAAAAGCCACGGTAAAGTTTACATCAAAATAGCCAAGAGTAATATACTGAACAAGAATGAGTAACAATACACTGTTAGAAGTGTTTGGACACATCGTGTTTAGTTTTACACGAAGTGTAACAGAGCACTACAATCCACAAGAACCTGAATTCACGGCAGAGTCTTTTGGTTACAATCCTCTGGAAAGCACAGGAAGAGAATAGTATTGTCATCCTGTTGATGGGCTTATTTACCAAGAATACAGCGACAGAGAAGCTACAAGCTTAGATTATCTAACATCTAGCAGTCTTGATGTTAAGGTTATTGACGCATGCTCAACGGAGGAAAATGAAGAAACACAAGATAAAGACAGAGCCATGGCTTGGAAGCGACTGAGACCATCCGCTCTCCACACAGTTTGTAAATCAATGTACATTGGAGCTTTGATTTCGCTTTTAACCGCTCTCTTCAAAGGGACAATATACACGATGGTCTCTTATCTCGCATTTAAGACTGTACAGGATTGTCAGTTTCATTCATTCAATTCAGTTTCAATACAAGTGCAGTGGGTAAGAACTATTTCGGACGCAATATCTTGTTTGTTTATATACATTTCTTCCTTTTTACTTCTGCTTTTGCTTTTTCGCCCATTTCAGTTAAATGGGGTGAAAGGAAAACTGTTTCTGGTTTGTTGCCTTGTTTACTGTGTGGATGTACTTTATCGGGTTGCTCTTCAACTCCTTGGGATGTCTCATTAATACATTTCTGGACCACAGAAGATACCTCTCAACGTTCTGTTACATACAAGTACATGCTTGCAAGTCTATGTTGTAACGAATCATTTCTGTACACGTTTAAGTAGACGGAAGTTGACTTTCTTTTTCAAACTGATAATACCAGGCTTTTTTGGTTCCTTTACTCATGCTATCATAGCATTATTCATCTATCCAGCATATAACAAACAAAACAAAGAAGGCAAACTCATCATCGCACTCTTTGCTCCGCTCATTGGCGTTGTGGTCCAGGTAATCTCGCGAGTTTGTGTTCAGCAGTTGTATAACATTACCCATCCGGGATATTCCCATGTCTTGTTGTCGCCTTTCTATTTTGGGTTAGCGGTTATGTTTCGAGTTTTACAAGCAGATCTTGAAAGTTTACAATCCATCGCCATTCTAGGAATAATTCACGGCGCTGCAGAAGTCATAGAAAGAAGCACAATGGTTTTGATTGATCACATTTGTCATCTGCTGTGGAAAAGAACATTAGCACCTTGGGGAAGTTTTCGTACTCCTCGCCGCGAGAGACTAATGGCTGATATCGCTATCATGAGCATGTTGTTTGAATCAACTGCTATTGTGTCTGTGAATGGATACTTATACATGTATGAATTTGTTTACTTACAAGACAAGTCCCTTTTAAATTTACTACAATCTTTTGCCATCCACACTTCAATTCAGCTTGTGATTGAATGGTTTTTCATCAGCGTGTCTCTAGCGATCGAGACTCATTATCAGAATATGGCTGTCATGGCTGTTTGGCGAAGACGATGGAAAAGATACATTTTAGTAGCGATTGTAAATGCAGTGCCATTCGCTTTATGGGGTAGTAGTAACCTTCTAATTATTTTACATGGGCGCTTTAGCGAAGCCCAAAATGAGCCCTGCAAGATGCCTTTTACTAGAGAGTTATATATATAAAAGTGATAAGCTTTTAAAATTAAACGTAATGACTTTTGACGAACGCCAAATAAAAAAAAAAGTGCCGGGCAAGATTTGAACTCGGGTCGTCTGACTGTTGTTACATATACTACACCATTAGGCCAGGAAATTAATGATTTTATTATGGTGATTGTGTAGGTAAAATTTTATTATTATTTTAACGTAAATATGCCTATTAGATAACAGCTTTTTTATGGATTGCGGTAAGTACAAATTAATAAGTAACAAAAAGTTCAAAATGCGGCTGCATGACTTATTTACAGGCAGCATAAGTTCACCCATATTACACCAGTCTTATATCAGCTTCACTGGCTACCATTACCCATAAAGCAATTTACAAATCTGTAACTGAACTGACCAGTCAAAAAACATCCACTGGATATACACTGAGGCTAATAAAAAAAATCATGTTGGAGGTTCCACATGGCAGGATGCTCACAACACTTGGAGCGAGGGCATTCTCTTCTGCTGCTCCAAACCTCTGGAACAACCTACCAAGTGACATTAGCAGCCCTGATTCTTTATCTAGTTTTACGAGCAATCTTAAGACATACTTTTTTAGACACGCTTTGAATTCTTGGCTTGCACTTACGTCATATCATGTCATATCAAAATTCAAAATCATTAAAAAACGGATTTCGATTCCAAAATGTTTATAGAATTGTAGAGAATTTAAAACTACACATCTGGGCCATATTTTGAAGCACCAGATTTTTTTTTTATAGAGTTATAGGCGAACGAGTTTTAGACATTTTTAGTGAAAATGTATGGAGCGGCCATCTTGGTGTACCACTTTGGTACACCAACATGGCGGCCAAAACTTAAAAAAAAAACTCTCATCACAAAAAATTGGATTCACTGCAAGTTACATTATATCGGCTTATAATAACTTTCAACTGGTTCAATTTTGTTTATATTCACGACTTATCTGAAAATTGCGTGACACATTTAAAACCTTTAAAATCGCAAGCAAAACATCGTTAGAACCTGAAACTTTTTGTGAAGGATTGTAACGCTGGTATCTCGGCTACATACCATGTTAGAAACACCTTTGTAGGATGTAAAGTTTAGATTTTTGAATTTTTATGACGTCATGTGCAAGCCAAGAATTTGGAATTTCTTAATTAGGGGCGTAGCCAGGACTTTTTCAGAGGTACGCATAATCAATTTTCAAACACCCTCCTATCTCCCTCCCCAATCCACCCTTTATTTCGACTTTTTCAGGTACGCACGTGCGTACAGGTAGCCACGCCACGGTTTATCTTATCTTTTCTATCTTTTTTGAACAAACCGCTTCGCGAACCCGAATGGCCCCGGGGACGAGCGAATAACTATGTGAGCCGCTGTTAATGAGACCGGAGGCTCGCAAATTTAAGAGTGCCGTTCTTATTTTCGGGGTGCCGTTCAGAAATGAACATTGAACAAAATTGAATTTATTTTGACGTGTAAATGAAGCGGGCCATGCCCTAAATTATCGGCCCGCGTGCCAAAATTTAGGAGTGCCGGACCCAAAATGAATGTCGTGTAAATGGGGCTTCCGACAGTTATTTTATCTTTTTCTGGCACAATCAAAGAGCATCAAATGCAGGTGCCATTTTAAATTCTATATTAAATATAACGGATACATTATGACTTTTAGCAAGGGATAATAATTGGACAGAGAGGAAGTTTCCTGGTCATGCCTTTGGGATATCTTAATTGCAAAAATGTTATTTTTAGAAAGTATGCGGACCTTGCGAAACATTTTCCGGTGAGCTGGTTAACTTCCGAAAACGTCACCATTTCTTTTTAGTAAATCGCATTCCTCACTTTTAATTTGTCAAAATACCTCAGTATAAGCTTATGAGTGTTCATTTAACAAAAGCTTAGAAAGTGTTGCTGACACTGTTATGCGGCGTCAAAAAACTTAAATGACCTACTCTAGAAAATAACGGCAATCAATAAGAATTGTAGCTAAATACCAAAACTGCATTTACCATAGTGTTAAATTGCACCCAAGGCCATGTTTTGGTTTTCAATTAATTATAAAGTAAAGAGAGGATCGACGCCTGGCTTGGAAGCGGCCGTCGTTTGCATGCTTTGTATTTAGCATTTTTTGTATAAAACACTATGGACATCTTTATTCGCCTTGTCCAAATATGTTTCATAATATATATACATAGCCCAAGCCTAACAGCGTCGCACTTTAAACAAGCTTAACTAAGGTAAAACTTAACTAAGGTGAAACTTAACTAAGGTGAAAGGTTGGAAGCACAAGAATTAAGATTGACGAACGGGCTTTTTACCACAATTGCCGCTAAACTCGCAATCTGATTGGTCGACGTGAGTGGTAAATGAGAGTCCAGACAACGGTGCTGACGCTAACATCACGCGCGCTTGAAAACAACCAATCAGATTGCGAGAAAGTTATAGACAACACTTGCTCTTTCTTTGCTGTCACGTTTTGTAACAAGACTTCGATTTTTCCTTGTATTTTTTTCTAAATATCAAGCTAAAAAATCGTGGTAAATAAGAGTCCACACCACGGAAAACCGGTGTAAATTTGTTAAATTTTCAATTTTAGCAATTCTCAAAAACAGTATTACGCGACCGTCTGCACAGTACATTTTTATAGACCGTACAAAAGTTCACAAAAACAACTTTTCTCTGTCTAGAATAACTAGTACCACTAGTTTCCGAATAAAATACAGTTTATGTTTGTCAAAAATTGCCCGAGAAACTGATTTGAAAATCAAAAATTGCAAAAATACACAAACATATTTGCATAAGGCGATGCGAGTGAAGATAGAACTGTACTATAAAATCAAAGTCTTGTTTTGTTTACATAAAATCGCTTTTCAATCCATCTAATGAATGAACAAACACATAAAAATGGACAACACAATCTTCTTTCGAAAAAAATTTATTCAAATCTCCATTAGTTTACGTTTAAAAGCAAAACGCGTACCATTTAATTATAGCTCATCGAGTTCAAGCTTTCTTCGATGAAATTCAACAGATCGATACAACTGAATTTAAGCACGTTTTAAAATCAATTCTCCAAAACTAACAATAACACTAATAAAAATTCACTCACAGATTGATATCAAAATAAATTCTCATCGAAAACTGTAATCTGTTTTACCTTTAAGTCCCTCGCTTGCTTGGAAATTCAAACCTCCGCTTCTGGTTCTGAAATCCGTAGAAAACAAACATCTCCCGCATTGATAAAAACGTAATACACGAAGTTCCTCGAAGCAAGATTTTATCCCTGAAAGCTCGTCTTTTTCCACTAAAGCGGCTTCTGAGTATACCTTAATTAGTATCCCTGTCTTGAGTAGCAAACCGCGAAAAAATGCAGGAAAATAACGACTTTAATTCTCCGCTAAACACAACAAAACAACTAAAGTGTTTACCGAGCTTACGGCTGTGTGGCCGCGCGAAAAACAAAGCCTTGCTTTCAAGATTCCGGATGTTGTTCCAACACGGCGGGCGGACAACATGTTCTCCTCGTTGAATTTACGATTATCGTTAAGTGTCAAATTGCTCTGAATTTACGATTATCGTTAATTCAGAACACAGACAGTCTGAAAGGAATTCTGGGAAATCAACATTTTTATTGAAAAAGAACAATCCTTAGTGTTCGGACAGGACTCGAACCTACGACCCTTCGCTGACTTATCCTCTCTTCTAACCACTAGACAACCACGCTGCTGGTTAAGCAAACCTCAATTTTTTAACATAATAAAATTCATGCGCTTATTCTACACCCTATAGTAAGCCTATAAAATCACTCGCTTGAAAATAATTTTAGAAAGTAAATGGAAAAGCTTGATCACCAAACCTCAACAAAAAGCTAACCATTTGAAATCAGCGCTTAGGCCTAATCACTGTAGATCAATGATATTCTATGCAAGACTCAAATAAATATCTTGCAGATATAATTTCCCATCGCCTTGTTGTTCGGTGGTCTAGTGGTAAGAAGACGTTCCTAGTAGCGGTAGTTCCGGGTTCGAATCCCGCAGTTCAAATAACGTGGTTTTTTTTTTTATTTCTTCTTTTCTGAAATGTCCTGGGAAACAGTGTTCTGAATTAACAATAATCGTAAATTCAGAGCAATTTGACACTTAACGATAATCGTAAATTCAACGAGGAGAACATGTTGCAGAGATTGGCACGAGAATCTATCCGATATGTGACGATTCACTTTCACGAGCGCCGCGTCGCAGCGGCGCTCCGGAACAAAAATCGTTCCGAAACTAGCGTTTCATGTGTGAACGAAAGGCCTATCCGGTATGGTTTTCGTGCCGGCGCAAGAGCTATACGGTATAGTGTAGACATAGCCTTTAAATTCAGACGATACTCCTGTGGCGAAAACAATCGGGCGTCGTTTTGTAATAAAACTCCAAGGAAAGGCCAGCAAACATTTTTGTGAAACTAAAAATTGCGTTTAGTCGACTGAAACTCGCGCTGTTTGTTTATGTGCGTGCGAAAGTCCTTTCTCAGTGACCAGTTTAGTGAAATAATCCAATCAAAGCAACGTGCAGAAGAGGTATCCTTCCAGAATAACAGCTATCAGCTGCAAGTGAAATTACTCAATACTTTTAGGTTATGTCTACACTATACCGTATAGCTCTTGCGCCGGCACGAAAACCATACTGGATAGGCCTTTCGTTCACACATGAAACGCTAGTTTCGGAATGATTTTTGTTCCGGAGCGCCGCTGCGACGCGGCGCTCGTGAAAGTGAATCGTCATATATCGGATAGATTCTCGTGACACTCTCTGGGGCAGTGTGAACAGGTAATCGAACCGAACCGTAGCGGAGTTTACATTAGTTTACGTTTAAAAGCAAAACGCGTACCATTTAATTATAGCTCATCGAGTTCAAGCTTTCTTCGATGAAATTCAAGAGATCGATACAACTGAATTTAAGCACGTTTTAAAATCAATTCTCCAAAACTAACAATAACACTAATAAAAATTCACTCACAGATTGATATCAAAATAAATTCTCATCGAAAACTGTGATCTGTTTTACCTCTAAGTCCCTCGCTTGCTTGGAAATTCAAACCTCCGCTTCTGGTTCTGAAATCCGTAGAAAACAAACATCTCCCGCATTGATAAAAACGTAATACACGAAGTTCCTCGAAGCAAGATTTTATCCCTGAAAGCTCGTCTTTTTCCACTAAAGCGGCTTCTAAGTATACCTTAATTAGTATCCCTGTCTTGAGTAGCAAACCGCGAAAAAATGCAGGAAAATAACGACTTTAATTCTCCGCTAAACACAACAAAACAACTAAAGTGTTTACCGAGCTCACGGCTGTGTGGTCGCGCGAAAAACAAAGCCTTGCTTTCAAGATTCCGGATGTTGTTCCAACACGGCGGGCGGACGGACGGGCAAACACGCGCCCGCGAAACATTCCGCTAGCCATGACCATGAAAAATCACGGCATAGGTTCTATGAGTATGGAGCTGCGCAGCCAGGCCTTCGGCCTGGCAAGTGCTCCGCTAAAAATTGAGTAGTTCATTTTCTGTGGGTTTCTTTTATTGGATTATAATTATTTTGCTAAAATAGTGACAGAGAAAGGACTTTCGCATGTAAACAAACAACGCGAGTTTCAGCGGCCGACTTCACAAAAACGTTTGCTGGCTTTTCCTTGGATTTTATTTAACGATATCGATGCCTCTTGTTAATACGGTTAACGCCACTGGCTTATTTTGCATTGAAGTTTGGTTGGAAGCTTTGAAGGGAAAGGGGATTGAAAATACAATATTTTCGTGAGTAAACCAAAATATTTCTGTCCATAGAGGCCACACAGACTCACTTCAAACTTTCTGAAATTCTATTTTATTCGTCTTTTTCGTGCGAAACATAACAATTTGTAGCCCCAACATGTCTCCACTGCCACAGTTTTACTTGGTTTGCAGGTTCATACCAAAAAACCCTCAATGGAATCGCTTTGAATCGACCCAAAAACCACTCAAGACACAAGTAAACACACGAAGAAGTTCATGTGAGCCATTTTTATTCAAATATCGTTCATAATTTTACGCTCAAATTCGAAGCGAATTTTTCCCATACAAATCCCTTAGAATTTCGCTATTACGCAACATTTACCACGACGTTCAAATTACAACGTGTAAACATCACTCAAGCTTGGGGTACCTGTCGTTTAATGAAACAAGGGAACTTATTTATGTCTACACTATACCGGATAGCTTATCATGTCGACATGAAAAATACTCCGGCCTGGTGTGAACGATATTTACTTCTTTTTCAGTGGGTTTCAATCCTCGCTCCTAGTTGTTGACTTCCGCTACGGTTCGGTTCGATTGCCTGTTCACACTGTCCCAGAGATTGGCACGAGAATCTATCCGATATGTGACGATTCACTTTCACGAGCGCCGCGTCGTAGCGGCGCTCCGGAACAAAAATCGTTCCGAAACTAGCGTTTCATGTGTGAACGAAAGGCCTATCCGGTATGGTTTTCGTGCCGGCGCAAGAGCTATACGGTATAGTGTAGACATAGCCTTTAAATTCAGACGATACTCCTGTGGCGAAAACAATCGGGCGTCGTTTTGTAATAAAACTCCAAGGAAAGGCCAGCAAACATTTTTGTGAAACTAAAAATTGCGTTTAGTCGGCTGAAACTCGCGCTGTTTGTTTATGTGCGTGCGAAAGTCTTTCTCAGTGACCAGTTTAGTGAAATAATCCAATCAAAGCAACGTGCAGAAGAGGTATCCTTCCAGAATAACAGCTATCGGCTGCAAGTGAAATTACTCAATACTTTTAGGCTATGTCTACACTATACCGTATAGCTCTTGCGCCGGCACGAAAACCATACTGGATAGGCCTTTCGTTCACACATGAAACGCTAGTTTCGGAACGATTTTTGTTCCGGAGCGTCGCTGCGACGCGGCGCTCGTGAAAGTGAATCGTAGCGGAAGTCAACAACTAGGAGCGAGGATTAAAACCCACTGAAAAAGAAGTAAATATCCAGTTCTGGGTCGTTTCTGTTCACACCAGGCCGGAGTATTTTTCATGTCGATATGATAATCTATCTGGTATAGTGTAGACATAGCCTTAAACAGTTGACTGCTTCCTTCATGCTCAGAAAGTCGTTTCCCGAAC
Source organism: Cladopsammia gracilis (assembly GCA_022457155.1). Classification (NCBI taxonomy): domain Eukaryota; kingdom Metazoa; phylum Cnidaria; class Anthozoa; order Scleractinia; family Dendrophylliidae; genus Cladopsammia; species Cladopsammia gracilis. The sequence continues at coordinate 1,103,615 of JAJGOT010000164.1, read as the reverse complement.
AGCGGCTGGTAGTCGAGCCATAGATTGATAATATAAAAATAAATTTATCTGCTCAGAAGGTCTGTCTTTCTCGTCAGGGGCACAGTGAACAACGAAATAATAAATACGCGAACGAGAGACAGCTAACCGTTGGATGAAATCTCGAGAAGTCCGAGAAGCACTCGCCTTTGGCTCGTGCTTCTCTGCACTTCTCTCGTGTTCTTAAAAATTCCCGCGTGCTTATATAACTCAATAATGCACTCGGTGCGTTTTTTATTTCTTTAGTAATAAATACTTGGTTACGTCTTGGTTGGCGTTGTTTATCTATGGTAGAGCAATTTTCCCATGACCTTGACAAACGGTTTCGCTGAATGTTCGCCATTTGTTTCATCCGCCGGTAGTTGAAAAGATCAAGGCAAGGTTTGCTCGTTTTCCTGCTAAAATATCCATAATACGGAAAGAAGCTTGCTCGATTGACCTATCGGAGTGCTGATAGCGAGTGACGTCAATGACGATAGCTACTTTTAAGCTCGCATTATCCGGTCGCTTCACTTTGCGTGTTCGCTAAACCAATCAAAAGCCTCGCGCGTTTGCCTCCGTTCGCTAACCCAATCAAATTGCTTTCTTCCCGTTCGTTTGTTGTTTTGGTTGAGTTCACGCATAATCATTTTTAAAAGGTCATACGAAAATCGCTCTTTGAAAATAGCTAAAAACAGATAACTAAATATAAAACGAGCATTGAAAACGATTCATTTCGTCTTTTCATACCATAATTCAAATTTCAACTACGGAAATAAATGTCGTTTAGGAATGAAGCTGTTTTTGATTTCCGCGTAGATCAGAACATCAGTGTCAGAATAAGAATCGAGTTTCGATAGGAAAGCGAAATTTGGATCGATATATCTTCCAATTTGAAAAGCCACGGTAAAGTTTACATTAAAATAGCTAAGAGTAATAAACTGAACAAGAATGAGTAACAATACACTGTTAGAAGTGTTTGGACACATCGTGTTTAGTTTTACACGAAGTGTAACAGAGCACTACAATCCAGAAGAACCTGAATTCACGGCAGAGTCTTTTGGTTACAATCCTCTAGAAAGCACAGGAAGAGAATGGTATTGTCATCCTGTTGATGAACTTATTTACCAAGAGTACAGCGACAGAGAAGCCACAATGGCAGACTATCTAGCATCCAGCAGTCTTGGTGTTAAGGTTACCGACGCATGCTCAACGGAGGAAAATGAAGAAACACAAGATAACGACAGAGCCATGGCTTGGAAGCGACTGAGACCATCCGCTCTCCACACAGTTTGTAAATCAATGTACATTGGAGCTTTGATTTCGCTTTTAACCGGGGTGAAAGGAAAACTGTTTCTGGTTTGTTGCCTTGTTTACTGTGTGGATGTAATTTATCGTGTTGCTCTTCAACTTCTTGGGATATCTCATTCATACATTTCTAGGCTACAGAAGATACCTCTCAACGTTCTGTTTCTTACAAGTACATGCTTGCAAGTCTATGTTGTAACGAATCATTTCTGCACACGTTCAAGGTTACAGAAGTTGACTTTCTTCTTCAAACTGATAATACCAAGCTTTTTTGGTTTCTTTACTCATGTTATCATAGCATTATTCATCTATCCAGCATATAACAAACAAAACCAAGAAGGCAAACTCATCATCGCACTCTTCGCTCCGCTCATTGGCGTTGTGGCCAAGGTAATCTCGCGAGTTTGTGTTCGGGATATTCCCATGTCTTGTTGTCGCCTTTCTATTTTGGGTTAGCGGTTATGTTTCGAGTTTTACAAGCAGATCTTGAAAGTTTACAATCCATCGCCATTCTAGGAATAATTCACGGCGCTGCAGAAGTCATAGAACGAAGCACAATGATTTTGATTGATCACATTTGTCATCTGCTGTGGAAAAGAACATTGGCACCTTGGGGACGTTTTCGTACTCCTCGCCGTGAGAGGAGTATCGCTATCACGAGCATGTTGTTTGAATCAACTGCTATCGTGTCTGTTAATGGATACTTATACATGTATCAATTTGTTTACTTACGAGACAAGTCCCTTTTGAATTTACTACAATCTTTTGCCATCTATACTTCAGTTCAGCTTGTGATTGAATGGTTTTTCACCAGCGTGTCTCTAGCGATCGAGACTCATTATCAGAATATGGCTGTCGTGGCCTGTTTGGCGAAGACGATGGAAAAGACACATTTTAGTGGCGATTGTAAACGCAGTGACAATGGCTTTATGGGGCAGCACTAACCTTCTAGTTATTTTACATGGGCGCTTTAACGAAGCCCAAAATAAGCCCTGCAATATGCCTTTTACTTGAGAATTATGAGGGGCTATATCCCCCCTTGAAGGTAATTGGGAAAACATATTTTCATCGGTAAAGAAAATTTGTAAAGAAAATAAACTTAAAGAATTTCACTTCAAATTTATTCATAGAGTTATTGCAACAAAGAGGGAGCTACTTAAGGACGTTCGCGCGAAAATCTTCTAACATTGATTATTTTATAAAACTTTTGCTACAGCTAGGATATGAGTTGTTCGTGTCAGAAATGCAAAAAATGAGAGGGTCACCGACTTCGTTTCCGAGATAAGATATCTGAAAGGCGACCCTAATTTTTAAAAATTGGTCTTCCTTACGGGATGAGACCCCAATGTCTGTTAGTCTAAAAATATTGCAAATAAATCTAAAGGGTCATGTAGCAGCTCTCGTAAGGTCTCACACCATTGGTTCGGAGAACAATAGAACAAACAACCCAACAATGGGCTCTAGACCTAAAAACAATAGAAGCTGTGTTTTACAAGGCCAATGAAAATAGAGGTTTCGGAGAGCTGCTACACTACTGCTCTAAAATGCAACTTTCTTTCACAAATTTTATGCGAGTAGGTCTGTTCAGCAAATTAATTCAACTGGTGACGTTTTTTAAAGTTCTCGTCCTTTTGATCTTCGCCAATAAACTCGGCAGCAATGCCTATCGGTTTTAGGAATTTTACTTGATTTTCCATTAGCAAAGTCAGGGGTGAAATAACGACAGCAGTGGACTTAAAACTCGTTTCTTTCACAATATCGAAAATCATCAGTGCGGAATCGGAAAATAAGGGATAATAATAATAATAATAATAATAATAATAAAATCTTTTATTAACAAATTCTCAAACAATCTTACGTTTACAATTATTGATCTACTAGTAATAATAATAATAATAATAATAATAATAATAATAATAATTATCCAGGGAGCCCACACGCCATGGCGGTTTTCAGTGGGGCCCTGCAAATTATAAATCTTAAAATTGTTAAAAAAGAAAATAGTTAAAAATAGTTTTAAAATAGGAAAAAATAGATTGTAAAATAGCTTAAAAAAGTTTAAAAATGGAAAGGTTATTCACAAGCTTTTAAGCTTTAATCCCGTAGGCTGAATAACGAACACATCTTCAGCGTCAACCAGTTTTTCCAGCGCTTTCCGTTGTAAAACTTTGAGATTTTCAAGTTTAAATCTATCTACAACACGATCGCACGCCAAATCAAACAACTCCTTCGCATCCGCCATTTTAAAATTATGCTCTAGAAAAATAAGCTTCTGATTGAAGGAAATTAACAATAACAAGTTTACGCGTCCAGCCGTCTTTTCGAGGGAGGAGCGCGGGCTCGTTTCCCGAACAGCGGCTGGTAGTCGAGCCTATGCCTAGGTACTTGGTGTATCCCTGATCATAATGTATGGTACTTCATGTATCCCTTACTGTAATGTATTTAGATATATTGCAGTGTAATTTAGGGTCGGATTACAGTATCTAGGGTTGAAACACTGATTTTAGTATTGATTGATTTATTAGTTTTTCCACTAAATGGTTTTTAAAAAACGAATTACAATAAAGAATACAATAAATATTAACATGTATTACATTGCTAATTAAAAACTATTAAGAAATTCCTTTAAATGTCTCTTAAGTATTGGTTAACTATCACTTTCTGTTATTTCGCGTGGAAGGGAATTCCAGAAACTCGTTGCGCGGTATAAAAATGTGCGTTGCCCAGTTGCTGACTTATACACCGGAATGTTCAGGTTATTTTTATATCTGGTATTGCGGTCATGAACAGAAGCACGTGTCTTAAATCTATTACATAGATAACTGGGGGCTAACCCCTTAACACATTTAAACGCTAAAACTCCATGTATATACTTATTTAGCTTTAAGCACTGATTCCAGTATTTCCAGTGTATCGAAAGGGTTAGTTTTTATATATGGTCTGGGCTAGCAGCATATTATCTCATATCTCTTAAAAATTACAGATTTCGGCAGCTTGTCCTCGGTGGTGTAGTGGATAGTGTGCATGGAGTAGATCATACGGCCCGGGTTCGATTCCCTATTCCGCTGTTTTTATCTTCTTTTTCTACTGAAATAAAAACTAAGTGTTTAAATACAAAATAATAAGGGATACACCAAGTACATACCAGCCTATGGTCGCACTCGATACACGCCTTGAGTGTTTTTGATTGACACCCATGAAATCTTCCCCCTAAAACCCGTCCTAAAAATATATTTTTCCTAAATCTGAAGGGACAAAGCCCGATGTGGGAGATCGATGCCTTATTTTTCACCAAGCTCAGTTTTCTTTGTTCTTTTCAGGAGAATATATCACGTAACCCTCCGTCATATTTCCCCTCGCCTTAGTCCCTTAATAATAAAATAACACAAACGGGAGGACAAAATAGGGCTTAACAAGGAAAACACACTGGCATCAGTCAATACGTTTGGTTTAAATAAAAAAACGACTTCATCAATCTTAACCATACATGATTCACTTGCCGGGTCGCGACCAAAAAGCGAAATTTTGATATATAACATTATTCGATGGAATCGTACCTCGATTTAAGTTTCGACTCTTCAATAATAATAATAATAATAATAATAATAATAATAATGATGATAATAATAATAACAATAATAATAATAATTTTTTAATAATAATAATAATAATACTTTATTAACAAATTTCTTAAAACAATCTTAAATTTACAATATAAAATTACAACACATGTATAATAATTACAAAATATATAATAATGAAAGACTCCTCAACATTACTTTTTTAAAATGAAAACTGATCATTGTCATAAAAAATAATAATAATCATCATAATTTTAATCTTTAATAATAATGATAATAATAATGATAATAATAATATATTATAATTATAATAATAATAATACATTACTATATAGCACTTTTTCTTGACGATTCAAAGGCGCTAATTACATTCAATATACACTAAAAATATAATCTAAAAATCTACAAAGTTAAGTTAAAAAGCTCGCTTAAAAAGAAAAACAACAACTTATTTACAAGTAAGATGTTCTAAAATGCTGACGTTACATATAAAAATCTACAAAGTTAAGTTTAAAATGTTCGTTTAAAAAGTAAGGTTTTAATTTTACGTTTGAAAATGTCAGTAGTTTCCGCATTTTTTATATGTTCAGGTCAGGTGTTCCACAGATATGGTGCCGCAAAGGAAAAAAGCACGCCGGCCATAGGATTTGAGATTAACATTTGGTATTGCAAGATTTTTTTAGACGATTTCAGGTTGCGCACTGGTTGATAATGTATGACATATCGTATTACGCTTAAACGCGAATATTTTCCCGCCAGTTTCCCTTGGAAAACACACCTACATCCACTCCGTTGATCTTCGAACTGATGAAGGCGGGTAGTTGGGCCATGGCGAGAGCACGCGTACTGTTCATACATTTTCTTTTCTCTCTCCCTCCTTCTACTCATAATGAAGCAACGTGCTCAATGCAAATTTGGCAAAAGCAAAACATGTTTACCGTCTCGCTTCATGTTCCGTGATCCCAATGTGGCCTTGCAATCATGCATTTTTGCATTTGACTGAATTGAACGAAATGTCACTCTCTAGAAAATTAATAATATCTTTGTTTTAGAAAACATCACAAGGTGAAAAATAAGCATGTTATTGACCTGTCCTTCGGAATATGTTTTTTTTTTACTTTATTTGCAACACAAAAACACTGCTTACAAAACGATTAATTACATAACTTACAATACGTACAATACTTAACACTAATTACAGTATAAGTAAATTAATACATCAGTTGTCCTAAAAATAATAAATATAGTTGTTGTAAAAAAAAAATTAAAAAAATAAAAAAAAACATAGGGAAAAGGGCACGGACAGGAGAGATAGTGGCTTACTTTCTTAGCTTGCTTACAGCTCAGATTAAACATTCACAGTAGTTAAACATATTTACATTCTAGGAAGATGAGGAAAAACTGGGTAAAGTAAGGCCATTTACAAAACCAAGCAAGCCATTCCACTTTTTTTTGAAGGATGTTTTTGTAAGAGAGTGCTTTTCTAACAAAGCATAGTATTCAATTTGTTGAATCATGCCTAAAATCTGTGGAAACGTTTGCTTCATTCTACAGACGTGTATAAAATATCGTGCAAGAAGAGTACAGAAATCAAGTAGAGATGGTGCGGAAGTTTCAGTGTTTAAGCCTAGAGCCAACAGTTTATTTATTTTGTCATTATCGGAAAGTAGACCTTGGGTGATTAGCCAGTTTCAAGGCTTTCCAAAAAGATTGCACTATAGGGCAGTCCCAAAAAAGATGTAACAGTGTTTCCGGATTTTTTTGACAGAAAGAGCACATTTCATTATCCTTTATTCCAATCTTACTCAAAAATGTATTAGTGGCGATTCTACGGTGAATAAACTTGAATTGAAAGTTCCTAAGTTTGCAGCTTTGAGTACAAATAAAAGGTTTCAAAAATATTTGCTGCCATTGAATGGTTTCTAGCTTTTCGATTTCACAGTCTACTTCCCACTTTGTTTGGCTTTTTTCAGGAGCAGTCACTTTTTTGGATAACAGAGCCTTATAAACAGCGCGGCTAAGATTTTTACAATTTAAAGCTTTGACGCTCCAGTCGGTGTTATTGATTTTATGATGGTCAGGCGGTTGTGGAGCGATCCTTTGGCGAATACCCAGTAGTGACGATGTAATGCCATAATATTCTACAAAAGTGGTCTTGATTGCGAATTTGGCTTGAAAATCGTTATAACTTAAGAAACTGTTGGTACTCGATCCGTTTTCCATAATATGTTGTGGGTGAAAAATTCCTTTATTGGCCCAATGTCTATAATAAACTGGTGCATTTGCTATACGTACCAAAGAATTGTTCCACAGAGCCATTCTTCGAAAATCCGCTAACGAAGATATGGCCGTTTTGTAATTCAAATCCGCCCATATTTCAAGAAGTTCTCTTAAAAAGGAATCTTTGATGTTCATTTTGTTAATGTCATTTTTGCTGACATTCCCTTTAAAAACGAGTGGACCACCATACCTCTTAAGAGAAAAGTTAAATAGATTTTTCCATTTACCATTATTGTTTTCATCTATATATTTTTTTATCCAGGTAGTTTTAAGTGAAGCATTGAATGTGAAAATATCTATCATTTTCGCTCCCCCATTCCTGTAGTCGCCTATCATAACAGAGCGCTTAATTTTGTCCTTTTTACCATCCCATAGGAAATGGAAGAGAAGATGATTGATTTCCTTTAGAGCGCAATGGTCTGTTGGCAAAGGCGTTAAAATGTAAGCTAATTGCGAAGTCAGGAAAGCATTTATGACGGTTATTTTCCCAAGAAAGGTTAATCGGCGCAAAGTCCAACTTTCGATTAGGTTTTGAATTTTTTCAGTTTTTTCCTTAAAGTTTAGGGCTTGCAAATTTTTTACATAATGTAGAGAACCACACGCCTAGTGCTTTTACGGAGTCTTTGGCCCACTTAAAATTACGCTCGGGAAACAATTCTTTTTCACTTCCGCTCAGCGCTCCGATCCAGAGGGCTTCGGTTTTTTCGTTGTTAATTTTAAGGCCAGATACCGTATGAAAGGCCTCCAATGTGGTTAGTGAAAATTGCAATGATGATTTTGTGCCGTCAAGGATTAAAGTAGTGTCATCTGCGTATAAACCTATTTTTGTTTCTTCTCCGTCTATTGGGATGCCTCTTATATCCGAATTACGTCGAATTGCTGAAGCCATTATCTCAGTACAAAGAATAAAGATGTAAGGAGATAAGGGGCAACCTTGTCTAACACCTCTTCCCAGAGTGAAAAAGTCAGATGACCAGCCATTGTTTACTACACTGCTTTCAATTTCAACGTAAAAGAGTTCGATCCATTTTTTTAAAGAAGCGCCAAATTTGTAGTATTCGAACGCCTGCTGAACAAAGGACCATTCTAAGGTATCAAAGGCTTTTTCGAAATCGACAAATACAGTATGTTGCCCAGTTTCCGGCCACTTTAGTTTGTAATCGCTATAACTTCTTGTTTTTGTACGGAAAATTTCTCAATTTCCTTTCAAAGACAGTTCATTTACTTACCTTAAAAATGTTCAATGGTTGGCGGCTTTTCTCAAGTATTAAAGAAATTATACCATTTTTCGCAAAACTAGTAAGTTGCCCAGTTTCCGGCCAGCTAGCCCAGTTTCCGGCCACCGACTTAAAGTAAATTTTCCTTGAATCCTCTCGACGTAAACCGACTTGTAAGCCCCTTGATAATAGTGGTCGCCTAGTTATAAATATCAGGCAAGTTTCAATATTAAGCTTTGTCATCTACCGTTTACTCAATATTCAAAATATGTATGACCTCGGTGACCCGGAAGCGTGTCTTCCGCGGTATGTTGACAGATTACTTAAACAAATACATATGACTTACGTACTTTTAGTCACGCTATAAATGCATTAGCTGTTGTTAATTCGTAATCTTTCTTACACTTAAACATGTATCTTTAATTTCTCGACCAGGAAATTTTAAAATTCGGTTCTTTCACTCAATAAGAAATAGGTTTTGAGCAATGTGTCTTTTAGTGGCCGGAAACTGGCACACTTGGTCGAAATCTTCGCTGAAAGTTTGACTGCTAAAATTTCAGAAACAGCTGTATTTTAGCTGATGATGATAGATTCCCTAATTACTTTCATCTTTAATCTAACATTTGTCTAAAAATTATGAAGCTCCTTGAGATATTTCCCGTGAAACGAACTATTTGTTTATCTACGGTAGTTTTGTTGTGCAGTGAAACGAACCAAAATTAATCGATAAACGTTCAATCACCTGGACAAAACCTGTCCCTCCTCGGCCGTTCCTTGCTCAAAAAGAGCGCCAAAACCACCAATGTATAGCGAAAACGTTCGGTTTTCTTTCGGAACGCTTCGGTGGACAAAAATTTAAAACTCCGACGAACATAACCGACGTAAGTTTTTTTTGGCCGGAAACTGGTACTGGCCGGAAACTGGGCAACACAGTGTAATAGAAGACCTGGAATTTTTCTTCTTCTGTATGTCTTAGCAAACCTTCGATCAATCGGATGTTTTCGCTGATAGATCTATCTTTAAGAAAGCCTGTTTGATCGTGATTTATGAGCTTAGGAAGCACCTTTTTAAGCCGATTCGCTATTGCCTTTGTTGCAATTTTGTAATCTGTATTTAGAAGAGTGAGAGGGCGCCAGTTTTTCAAATTTGAAAGAATATTGTTCTTTTTAGGGATAAGTTTAATTAACCCTCTCCTTTGGGAAATTCTCAGCCTTCCGCGATTGTAAGACGCGTTGATTGCTTTTATGAACAAATTGGATAGATCTTTCCAAAAAACCTTGTAAAATTCAGCTGGTATTCCGTCCGTACCTGGAGATTTATTAGGTTCCATTGTTTTAAGGGCTTCAAAACATTCTTTCTCCGTCAGTATTCCTTCACAAGAAATTGCATCTTCTGAAGATAATTTACATTCATTGTTTTCAGGGAAGAAAGGGTCTTTATTTATGTTTGCATTTTCCGTTTTTTGTGATGTATATAGATTTTTGTAGAATCGTTTGCATTCTTCTAGTATGTCTTTGTCTTTGGTAAGAGTGCGCCCGTTTGCCACCTTTAGCTGCCCTATAACGCTTTGTTTATTATGTCTTTTTTCAAGGTTAAGAAAATACCTGCTGTTTTTTTCGCCCTCGTTGTACCATTTCGCTCTACTTCTTATTATAGCTCCTTTTGTTTTGTATTGATTAATGAGTTCGAATTCACGCTTGGCTTTATCTAAAGACTCAATAGCTAAGGTTTTCTCGTGAGGAAGTGTTTTGGCATCTTCCACGATTTTCTCAAGTATGCAGATTTTGTTTTCGATCTGCTTTTCCAAGTTTGTTTGTTGTACTTTCTTTTTCTTTGCATATCTAATCGAGCACTCTCTTACTTTTAGCTTAACCATTTCCCAAAGCAGAGAGTCGTCAACATTTTGATCGTCCTCATATTGCTCTTTAACACCCTGAATGGTCGCTTTGATGTCGGCAATAAATTCCGATTCAATAAGGAAAGACGTATTTAATTTCCAGTAGCCGGGGCCTCTGGGGTTGGCTTGCGTCCCTCGGAATATGTGATATATTCCCCTCGTGGCATTCCCTCGGGCTACGCCCTCGGGTATATACGAGTACGAAGGGAACATATCACATGTCCCCTCGCTCCGGGTCAAAAACCCTTACTTATGGACTTCTGGTGCAATCCAATACCAGGCAATCCGATCCTCCTGCTAAAATATCACCAGGAAGAGTGTTTCAACGGGATTTTCAAACACCGAGAACTGGGTTGAAAAAACGAGGCTCAACCGCGTTTTTCTAGCCGACTTCGAGATGTTTGCCGGATACTGGATGAAACACTTTTACGAGTATTTGATATAACTTCTCAATATGATCATGAAATGCAGAGAAAACGAAGGAATAGAATCATCAAAATAAGCTAATTAGGATCGATTTTCCAAACCACCGTCGCGTTTAGGATTTCCTTTGGTCAAACTTGATGAATTATTAATTAGTTTGATAAGACAGACGTGCATGGTTGGCGTTCCTTATATGCTTTGTGATGTGAAAGTTAAGCTAAAACAGAGAAGTGTAAATAAAAGGAACATTGAAAACGCTTTATTGGTTTTTCATATCATATTTGTTTGTGTTTGGGACTGAATGCAAAATTATAGGACCCCGAGACTCCAGCCAAAGGCCCACGGAAACAGGACAGCACATAACCAAAGCCCAACAGGACCGTAAATTGCAAGATTGCAGAAATACAGAACCACGGTACAATGGAGATGAGACCCAGAGCCCGAGAGGACAATAAGACAGAAAAAACAGGGAAATATAAATGCATGGAAGATAAGGGGGAAAGAAAGGGATGTAAGCGCAACTACAGGCTCCCAACAAGCGAAGGAGAAATGTAGAAACGCAAGAAGATGAATAGAAGGAGTTAAAAAAAGCGCCATAAGAATTTTAATTTTAAAATTCTTGATCATTGATAATTTGTGATTCATATAAGCTTACATGCACTTTAGTGAGCTCACTAAAAACTTATTAATAAACAACATAGATTGATAATATGAAAATAAATTTATCTGCTCAGAAGGTCTGTCATTCTCGTCAGGGGCACAGTGAACAACGAAATAATAAATACGCGTACGAGAGACAGGTAACCGTTGGATGAAATCTCGAGAAGTACGAGAAGCACTTCTCTGCACTTCTCTCGTGTTCTTAAAAATTCCCGCGTGCTTATATAACTCAATAATGCACTCGGCGCGTTTGTTATTTCTTTAGTAATAAATACTTGGTTGGCGTTGTTTATATGCTTTATGATAGAGCAATTTTCGCATGACCTTGAAAAACGGTTTCGCTGAGTGTTCGCCATTTGTTTCATCCGCCGGTAGCTGAAAAGATCAAGGCAAGGTTTGCTCGTTTTCCTGCTAAAATATCCATAATAGGGAAAGAAGCTTGCTCGATTGACCTATCAGAATGCTGATAGCGAGTGACGTCAATGACGATAGCTACTTTTTAGCTCGCATTATCCGGTCGCTTCACTTTGCGTGTTTGCTAAACCAATCAAAAGCCTCGCACGTTTGCCTCCGTTCGTTAACCCAATCAAATTGCTTTCTTCCCGTTCGTTTGTTGTTTTGGTTGAGTTCACGCATAATCATTTTTAAAAGGTCATACGAAAATCGCTCTTTGAAAATAGCTAAAAACAGATAACTAAATATAAAACGAGCATTGAAAACGATTTATTTGGTCTTTTCATACCATAATTCAAATTTCAACTACGGAAATAAATGTCGTTTAGGAATGGAGCTGTTTTCTATTTCCGCGTAGATCAGAACATCAGTGTCAGAATAAGAATCGAGTTTCGATAGGAAAGCGAAATTTGGATCGATACATCTTCCAATTTGAAAAGCCACGGAAAAGTTTACATCAAAATAGCCAAGAGTAATATACTGAACAAGAATGAGTAACAATACACTGTTAGAAGTGTTTGGACACATCGTGTTTAGTTTTACACGAAGTGTAACAGAGCACTACAATCCAGAAGAACCTGAATTCACGGCAGAGTCTTTTGGTTACAATCCTCTGGAAAGCACAGGAAGAGAATGGTATTGTCATCCTGTTGATGAGCTTATTTACCAAGAATACAGCGACAGAGAAACTACAAGCTTAGAATATCTAACATCTAGCAGTCTTGATGTTAAGGTTATTGACGCATGCTCAACGGAGGAAAATGAAGAAACACAAGATGAAGACAGAGCCATGGCTTGGAAGCGACTGAGACCATCCGCTCTCCACACAGTTTGTAAATCAATGTACATTGGAGCTTTGATTTCGCTTTTAACCGCTCTCTTCATAGGGACAATATACACGATGGTCTCTTATCTCGCATTTAAGACTGTACAGGATTGTGAGTTTCATTCATTCAATTCAGTTTCAATACAAGTGCAGTGGGTAAGAACTATTTCGGACGCAATATCTTGTTTGTTTATATACATTTCTTTCTTTTTACTTCTGCTTTTGCTTTTTCGCCCATTTCAGTTAAATGGGGTGAAAGGAAAACTGTTTCTGGTTTGTTGCCTTGTTTACTGTGTGGATGTACTTTATCGTGTTGCTCTTCAACTCCTTGGGATGTCTCATTCATACATTTCTGGACCACAGAAGATACCTCTCAACGTTCTGTTACATACAAGTACATGCTTGCAAGTCTATGTTGTAACGAATCATTTCTGTACACGTTTAAGTAGACGGAAGTTGACTTTCTTTTTCAAACTGATAATACCAGGCTTTTTTGGTTCCTTTACTCATGTTATTATAGCATTATTCATCTATCCAGCATATAACAAACAAAACAAAGAAGGCAAACTCATCATCGCACTCTTCGCTCCGCTCATTGGCGTTGTAGCCAAGGTAATCTCGCGAGTTTGTGTTCAGCAGTTGTATAACATTACCCATCCGGGATATTCCCATGTCTTGTTGTCGCCTTTCTATTTTGGGTTAGCGGTTATGTTTCGAGTTTTACAAGCAGATCTTGAAAGTTTACAATCCATCGCCATTCTAGGAATAATTCACGGCGCTGCAGAAGTCATAGAACGAAGCACAATGGTTTTGATTGATCACATTTGTCATCTGCTGTGGAAAAGGACATTAGCACCTTGGGGACGTTTTCGTACTCCTCGCCGTGAGAGACTAATGGCTGATATCGCTATCATGAGCATGTTGTTTGAATCAACTGCTATCGTGTCTGTTAATGGATACTTATACATGTATCAATTTGTTTACTTACGAGACAAGTCCCTTTTGAATTTACTACAATCTCTTGCCATCCACACTTCAATTCAGCTTGTGATTGAATGGTTTTTCATCGGCGTGTCTCTAGCGATAGAGACTCATTATCAGAATATGGCTGTCATGGCTGTTTGGCGGAGACGATGGAAAAGGTACATTTTAGTAGCGATTGTAAATGCAGTGCCATTCGCTTTATGGGGTAGTAGTAACCTTCTAATTATTTTACATGGGCGCTTTAGCGAAGCCCAAAATGAGCCCTGCAAGATGCCTTTTACTTGAGAGTTATATATATAAAAGTGATAAGCTTTTAAAATTAAACGTAATGACTTTTGACGAACGCCAACTAAAAAAAAAGTGCCGGGCAAGATTTGAACTCGGGTCGTCTGACTGTTGTTACATACACTACGCCATTAGGCCAGAAGATTAATGATTTTTATTATGGTGATTGTGTAGGTAAAATTTTATTATTATTTAAACGTAAATATGCATATTATATAATAGCTTTTTAATGGATTGCCGTAGGTACAAATTAATAAGTTAGAAAAAGTTTAAAATGCGGCTGCATGACTTATTTACAGGCAGCATAAGTTCACCCATATTACACCAGTCTTATATCAGCTTCACTGGCTACCATTACCCATAAAGCAATTTACGAATCTGTAACTGAACTGACCAGTCAAAAAACATCCACTGGATATACACTGAGGTCTAATAAAAAAAATCACGTTGGAGGTTCCACATTGCAGGATGCTCACAACACTTGGAGCGAGGGCATTCTCTTCTGCTGCTCCAAACCTATGGAACAACCTACCAAGTGACATTAGCAGCCCTGATTCTTTATCTAGTTTTACGAGCAATCTTAAGACATACTTTTTTAAACACACTTTGAATTCTTGGCTTGCACTTACGTCATATCATGTCATATCAAAATTCAAAATCATTAAAAAACGGATTTCGATTCCAAAATGTTTATAGAATTGTAGAGAATTTAAAACTACACATCTGGGCCATATTTTGAAGCGCCAGATTATTTTGTTATAGAGTTATAGGCGAACGAGTTTTAGACATTTTTAGTGAAAATGTATGGAGCGGCCATAGTGGTACACCAACATGGCGGCCAAAACTTTAAAAAAAAAACCCTCTTATCACAAAAACTTGGATTCACTGTAAGTTACATTATATCGGCTTATAATAACTTTCAACTGGTTCAATTTTGTTTATATTTACGGCTTATCTGGAAGCAAAACATCGTTAGAACCTGAAACTTTTTGTGAAGGATTGTAACGCTGGTATCTCGGCTACATACCATGTTAGAAACACCTTTGTAGGATGTAAAGTTTAGATTTTTGAATAATTATGACGTCATGTGCAAGTGAAGAATTTGTAATTTCCTAATTAGGGGCGTAGCCAGTTATCTTTTCTATTCTTATAAATTTTTTATATATTTAGGTACCATTGTAGCGGCATGAGTTATAAAATAGCCTCCATTTTTCTCTTTTTTATTTTTTATTATATATATTTTTTGTCACTTTTTACTGACTATTCTTTACAATGCCTGTGTCGGAGCAGTCCTTGCTGCCTTTGGTGAGTAATTTCAAGACTTATTTTAAAGAAAGAACAATAGAAACACACGGCAAAACGGCGTCGTTACTACAGCCCATCGGATTTTTAAAAAAATTTATTTCAGGACTGGACTTCTGTGGATTATGGACTGTGGAATGCGTATCATAGTAATGTCGATTTTTACTGACTTTATTGCTTTTTGTGGTTACTAGATTACTAGTGACCACTATGTTGTCACCTGTGTAAGTAAGTCCGACTTTCCGAAGCGCGAAGTTGTGCCGAGTTCACCCGATTGCTGTACGATGAGACAGTTCAGTAGTGGGTGGGGGATGGCTCAAATACCGTTTTTCAGATCCCTAAATAAGCCGCCAAACGCCCGAGTTACCGGGCCCCCAGGTCTCATTGCATTCGCCCTAGGGGCCCGGTAACTCGGGCGTTTGGCGGCTTATTTAGGGATCTGAAAAACGGTATTTGAGCCCTGCCCCCACCCACTACTCTGGATACCCCTCCCTCAAACCCCGTAAGAGGCTCCACAACGGCAATCTAAACATAACCAATTGAAAAAACCCTTACACCCCATATAAAGGCGATAATGCCCTTCGGCAACGAAGCAATGACTGCCGTTGCATTTTTGAAAATGAGGGGAATTGAGTTGAAAGAAGGCGATGACTTATATGCAAAGAACAAAGGGACGTTCGAATACAACCCTTGCAGACATTGCGGCTTAAACTTTACACAAGGCCATTCGCTTGTTGAGCATCAAAAATACGCTTGTAAGAAGCTGCGAACAGAACCACGCCCGAAAGAGCTTTGTCTCGGCTGTAATCAAAGATTGTCTAGACAAACTGTTTCCCTACATTTTAAAAACGGCTGCCCGCCTTCGAAACGGTGTGTTCCCCCACGTTTTGTTCCTAACGTTTGTAATTATCCAAGCGTTCTAATAGTTCATAGCGATGGATACGAATGTGTTGTACCTGAGAAAGATCTTGATTATTTTTTAGAAACTTTTGACATAGTTTCTGTTAGCAAGGAATTTTAACACCTCGTCGGTGTTGTCAATTGAATAAACGCTTACCCCTTGTATACACGATGCCTATGCTACTTTTTGCTGCTCAACTGAAGGCAAGTAATTCAAAACTCCCCTGCCCCGACTGTCAGCGAATGGTTTGCGTGTCAACGTTTTATAATCATATGAATAAGGGCTGCCCGATCTTTAGAAGAAACCGTCGAGTTCTTCACGAGCATGAGGGGGTTTTACCACCACCATCACCGGTGGTTATTCGAGATGTCCTTGCAAACTCAAACATCAGCCAGCATGAGCTGAATGCATGGCTTGATGAGCAAGAACAAAAAACCTCTATAAGTCTGAATGATCTTGACCCTTTACACAGGATCCGTAATGCAAGCTTTGTTGCGGATTTCATCGAAGGCAAGACACCACTCGCAGCGTTTCGAACAGAGATGCTCGGGTTTTACCAATTGAAAAAACACTTTCCCTTTGTATATCAATGATGACTGCAACACAAGTGTTCTTGAACTTGCTCAAATCGAGGAACACTGGTTTAAAACAAAAGAGCGCCGACTGGGTGAGTTATCGACAAAATACTCTTGGGGCATCGGAAATTGCAGCCTTGACCGGAGTTTCGCCGTTTGAAACACCACAGAGCTTGCTCTTGAAGAAAATACAGCCAGCCGACATGCACAATAACACGGCCTGTACCTGGGGCAATCTGTTCGAGCCGCTAGCTCGTAAATACTTTGAGCAGAAGCATTGTGTTAAAGTTTTTGCGCATTCTATATCCCTTAATCTAGCAACAGATCACCCATTGTTTCGAAAGGTAACCTGCAGTCCTGATGGTTATTACCTTGACAAAGAAAACAATGTAATTCTTTTGGAGTTTAAGTGCCCTTTCAAGTGTAAAATAGCTATGTCTCGAGTGCCTAGTTATTATGCAACCCAGCTACAAACGGGTCTTTGTTTTAGCGGATCTATGGTCAACAAAGGCCTTTTCGTTGATTCTTACTTCAGAATGTGCTCTCTTCAACAGATAGAGCCAAGTTTGAATCATAATAATCTTTTAAACGGCGGAAATATTTACCAGACAAAAGGGCACACAGCTCTTGCCTGGGGCATTTGTTATTTATTTTCAAAACAAAAGCTAACACGCAATCAAGCTGAACTTATTGATATTGGCGCTCTTAAACAAACACAAACATTTGAGCAAATAATGGCTTCAATAGCCGAGAAAGACCTATGGTGTTCTTACGGTGCGGTCAGAATGTCGTTCAGCAAACAGTACGAAGATAAGGAGTTTTTGCGTTACATCAGAATGAAAAAGGCTCTCCTTGCTCCAGATGAGTGTCCGAAGCCGGTTGCTTTATTTGCATGGAAATTGGGGGATTTAACAGAGCTTCAAATTGTCAAGCACGAGGGGTTCTTGAACAGTATTCAACCGAAGGTCGAGCGCTTTCACGAGAACTTGGCAAGGCTTCGCAGAAAAATACATGAAAATTTATCAAACCAAAAACAACTCATACCTGGTAAAACTTTTGAAGACAACATCGGCGATGGCAGTGCCATGTTGGAAGCCTTTCTTATTGAGAAAGCGGAAGCGCTTACTCCAGATCTTTGAAAGCATTGCTCCATAAATGTTCGTTTTTAATTATCATATTGTTTGACATCTGTTGTCTCATGTAATTCACAAGCGCTCGTTGCGGGGCATCAAGCGGTGTTGTAATGTCCATGATTTTGTAGATCACAAACGTATAAGAGATTCTCGGAAGCCGAGCTTCTATATGTTTGAAGATGTGTTTCGTGTCATTTATTTGGTCTAAAGTCAATTCAAGCTTCTTGCTAATCCGTTTCAAAGCGTACCCAAACGCATAACATCGCGCCGACTGCCTTTGCCTTGGCCTGTAAAAAATGTTTTGATCCGTATATGCCGGAGCATAATCCTCTAGCACTTCCACACGACCGCATTTTTTGCAATAAAGTTCACAAGAATCGATTGATCGCAAAAATGAGCCACCGCAAGAATAACAAGACAGAAATCTTCGGTCCCAACGTTCACGCTGCAAGCCGTTATAATGTTCTTGTAGATATTGTTTCCCCATCTCTGCCAACCCCATATCTTCGTAGATATGACAAAGTTTTTCCGGCAGACACAAGCGGTGTATTTCTTTTCTGTAATCGCTGCCGTATAGCGAGCGAAGGATGGCAAATTTGTGTTCTTTGTCAAGTTCATTGAGCCGTGCGGTGAAGTCAGTCATGCTTAAACAATAGAATTGTTTTTTTCAATTTGGTGATCTCGTGACTTCCGGTATCATTATGTAAAGGCCGTATTTAGAAAATAAAACTTTTCGGCCATATTTGCGCATGCGTAGTTCTTTATGAGTTACTACATGTGAAAGCACGGCAATTGGCTCGAATATAAAAGACCTTTTCGCACCATATATTATATTAAGTCTGTAATTCGGTATAGCTCAGGGAGGTGTGGCTGGCCCCCACTGAATCCCGCTTACGGCTAATGCGATGTCAGACCAGGGGTAGTGGGGTTGCTGAGTCAGTTAGTGACCCCCTGGTGAACCAGCCCCGGCCCAACTGATACAGGGGGGTGCTCGAACAGAGATCTCCTAGGAGAACTCGACCTTGCTCCCAGAGGCTAAATGGGAAATGACAACTCCCCTGTCAGGAGTTAAAAGTCCTAGCCTAGGCTAGGCAAACAGAAACAGCCACCAGAGCACCCCTGACTAGGGTTTTGTCCCTTTTCGTTATGTGTCACGCAATGTCACGCGTGACAGTCACGCACAATGTCACGTCATGTGTCACGCTTTGTCACGCAATTGCGTTCTTTTGTTATAGAAAGCGAGAAACCCGAGTTTAGTCTTTCAAATCTGACTTGGACACGGCAGCAAGACGATTGAGTTTTTTTTTAAATTCTTCTTTGACTTCTTTGCGAAGCTCACCTCTGAGTTTTTCAAGATCTGGAGTTTGAGTTTGCTTGTTTACTTTGTTGGCGGTCTTTGCTTCACCAGAGCGTATTTCGTTCTTAAGTTCATAATAGCTCTCAACTTCACGGAGGATTATTTTGAACTCTGAATCACTGATACTCTTGTCAGTTAGAGCTTTTGAAACCAGCTCAAAGACAGAGTTTCGTTTTGCAAGGGCGAGTGTGTGTATTTTCTCGTGTTTCCTGATCTTTTTCTCAAGCCGCCTGCTAAACAAAGTGATGCCGGCCGCCGAAAAACTTGTAATAACAGCAACACCCCCAATGATAGGGCTGGCTATGAGCCCGGCTCCGGTCAGGGCTGTGACGATTGTGGCTGAAGACAAGCCTGTAGAAATGAAACCAAAACTTACTGCGGTTCCGTGAACAATGGTGTGTGTTCGCTTGTATTTCTTAGCAACTTGTCTGTAATGATTAGCCTCCGACTCAAGCTCCTTTTGCAAGTCAGAGATTTTCTTGAGTCTGAAGTCTTCACCGTTGGATAAGACTGGGTAAATCGATGATTGAGTCTCGCTGTATTCAGGGGCTGATGGCAACACTTTAGCCGAGCTCATCATTTGTATATATATATTTTTTAATTGATCTCAAGTTCAAATTCAAGCGGCATGTTATTGAAGTCAAAAAGGTCATTGTTCTCATCCCGCACAGACAGTGTTATGCTGTTTACATAATCACCAGACGAGACGTCACGCAAGATGTTCTGCCGTGCCGTTTCATAGAAAACTCTCTCATAGGCCTTTCCACGAAGAGCAAATTTAGCCAAAACTGTAGAAGGCTTACCATTGAGTAGGTTTTGTTCTTTATCGACCAGATCACAGTGGATAAAGTAAGTGCTTGGTGATGTTAATCCTTTGACGAATGTTATAAAGAGCAATTTAGGACTTATACCAAGCAATTCAGACAGATCGCGGTCAAGCTTCACCCCCTCAGAATAAAGTTTGGAAATTATCATCTGGCCAACTGGAGTATTTGTTTCGGTTTTTAATTTAAAGTTACCTTCGAAGGCTTCTTCAAATTCTTTTGCCAATCTATCAATAGTGTAATGCCCTTCAAGTATTCTTCTGGTAGTCTTGTGCTCATTAGGCTTAGTAGTTAATGTAATCTCACCTCTTTGTTTTAGATTAAACCACGAATTATAAATCGTGGTGGATAAGAGCCTGATGTAGCTCGGTTTCTTAAGAGGGTGATCGAAATAGATGGTGTGAGGGTTCGAAGGCGCGACGATTGTTAACACAACCATTGTGTATATATATATATATATATATATTTAAATTATATTTATATAATCATGTTTGGCAGACGCCCTGGCGGATTTAATCCTGGTTCAAATCTCGGTCTAGACATTGGCGGTCACGATTACAGACCTCCGCCCCCGTTTTTTCCTCGTCCCCAAAATCCCCTCTATCAACATCCTAGAACAACACAACCCGCAGTAAACCCGCAACTTGCTTGGATGAGTTCTCCGGAGGCTGCAAAACTCTCTACAGCTGCCAAGGCTAAGGCTATCTCAGACATCAAAAGGCGTTTCCCGCACGCTGATATGTCAAGATTTACAACAGAAGTTTCTTTCGACGAAAAGCACAAAGCCTCAGCAGTAGTGCTTTTCCCAGAGGGGCAAGGCTCCTGGGCTATGCCCTCAGACATACCGCACAAGAATTGGACACAAGCCCTGAAAGACGCCCTTGGCTTAGAGTATATTGGCGGTTTCCCTTATCAGTTGACGTTAAACCGAAACACACAAAAGCCAATCCCTGCTGTTGATTTCTCCACCTCAATCGATAAAGACATGATGATTGGCTCTGTCTTGAACGATGAAGCGCAAAAGATCTATGTCACGCCAACTGATTATTTCACAACGAAATACAGAAACATTTTCAGAGACACACAAATTTCGTTCACAACCGCGAAATATGGGAGAAAGTGGCTCGGCGGTCCGCATATGAGTTTCTGGCCGCAACAACTGAACTTCGCCTTGTGGTGTGCAACAACCGGCTGCGGGATCTCGCGTGACCTTCTGTTTGATAAGAACTCTACTCTCTCCCTAACCCCACAGCTACGGTCTTTTTACAGGTTTCACGTCTATTTCACAACAAGACGAATCCTCTACAAGCTGGGTGGGGAACAGAGCGTGAGTGCTTTGCCAGACGACCCTACATTCAACCAGAAAGACAACAAGTTCAACATCGACGCATACAAGAGGATTTGTCAAGAGTTCGGTGTAGACCCCAATTCTGACTTCCGTTTCACATACGGCAAAAATCACGGTCTTGGCAATGTGTACATTTGGGTTGCACATGATGGGCCCAGTTCTACTGATTACAACTATCCTGATCCCGATCTAGCCCTGTTTGATGACGAGCGTGTCACAGACAGAAAAGACCCAAACTATCGAGCAAACGGCATATACTTCGTTCGTAACGACCAGGGCGCTGTTAGTCAGTTCGAGCACTTTGTGCCGAATTATGCACAAGGGCTAACACAGCCAGGGCTCGCTCGTTTGAATCAGTCAATCGAGGCCTTTGTGCATTGCATCCTGGGTGCACAAGCAAACACTCGCACCAGCATTATTGGGAGTGGAGGCCGAGCATTCGAAACGCAGAGAGCCTTCTTAACACTCTTAGAGGACGCCATAAGACTAAACGACATATCTAAGAGCGTACAGCATTATCAGCAGGCCATCCAAGCAACGAAAGTGTGGCTAAACTTTGTAGTTGCTCCTGGGAGCTGGCTGATGCCGTCACGCATGGTTATCAACACAGAGAGCGTGGTGGGGTACAATAACAATCTTATGCAGGCAACGCAAGGGATGAAGCTTGGTGTTAACAATGATGTCAATCTTGTCACAAAAAAAGCCTCCCTTCGCCCCATGGACGGTGGTCCGACAAAGATTAATCCACCAAACAGTCACCCATCGAACCCGATTCACAAACAGGCGACACAGGCACAGGGCATAGCGCCAAAACCAAAGGTCACACCCACACCACAACCAGCCCCCACACCAACACCAGGCCCCACACCAGAACCAACGCAAGAGACTAAGATCGAGCCGCATCACGTAAACAAGGCGCTCATTGGTGTGGGTGCGCTTGCTTTAGCAGGCTTTCTTGCCTGGATGAGATAATTATCTCCTGCGCTTGGTGATCTTTTCAATCATAAAGCCTACAACGGCAAGGATTAGCAGCTAGGCGTGCTCGCCAAGGAAGGAGATAACCTGGCCGGCTGTTTTGAAGATAAAGCTCACGATCGAACCGATCAAGCCTGGCAAGATGGAGGCAACCTTATTTCCTAGGGCTTTGAGCCCATTGCCAATAGCCTTGGTGCCGGCCTTTAAGCCATTCATTGCAGCAATCGTCACAGCGCCTATGACTAGACCTGCAGCCAGAAAAACTGCTTGAATGGTCCAACCATATTTCTTGAAGATATTTTTGACCCGCTCTCGAAGAGGAACCTGTGTTCTTAGTCTTGCCAGTTCATCTTCTCGCTCAGCAACACGGGCTTCCGCGGCTTCTCTGTCAGAGGGAGAAGTGTTCTCATCCTCTATCACGCGTTTGTCTTCCTCGTTTTGTCGTACAAGCTCGGCCTCTTGTTCGTTTAACTCATCCAGCGGCTTGGTGGAGTTCAGTCTTGCTTCGACAGCATTTCTTTCCCTTGTTTTCGCAGAAAGTTGTGTTCTTAGTTTGTCAACCTTTGCCTGCTCTTGGTCTCGTTGTTTTTGTATTTTTTGAATGGCACCTAATTCTTTTTTCTGGTTTTCAAGATCGCCTTGAAGATTTTTCTTTAGTTGTTTTAACCGATCTAGCTCGGTTTGACTCTCAACGTTTGAACCGTGTTCCTGCTCCAGAGCTTCAATTCTCGCTTGAGTTTCTTCGATTCTTCCCCTGAGATTTTGAACCTCACTTGCTGCTTTTTGTTGTTCAACAGCAATTCTTTCCGCCTCCTTCAGTTGTTTTTCTGCCTCTCTTAGCCTTTGTTCTTCTTCTCGTATTGATGTTCTGTCTTCAACAATGATCTCTTCAGCGCTTGGCCCAAGAGCCCCTTTGAACTTGTCTGTAAATGATTTAAGAAGCCCTGAACCATCCTGCTTGAAAACGGGAGTTTCACCGCCTCTTGCCCCAAAGGAGACTATTTTGCTTTCGTTTCCTGGTTTTTTGCCGAAATTAATTGGGCCTAATCTACGAAAATCAACTCTCGGATGGAGCCTTTTGATCCAGTACCTAGCCATAGCAACCATTCCTTCTCTTTCGTCAGGATTTGTGAAGTCAGTAAGCAGAGGGATGTCTTCAGGATCAAATCCGCTCTGTTCGCGAGACAGTGTATGCATTTCATGCTCTTCACCACCATGATATGGGGTGGATGTACCGCCCGGTTGAAAGGGGGTTGTTGTGTCAACTTCTTCTTCGTCGTCATCATCGTCATCGTGGTCTATGTCCCAGTCAAGCTCGGTGTTTTCGTTCTCGCCAGGTATATCATATCCACCTTCTGCCATGATGTATATAAATATAAATATAAATTTATATATATACTCTGGCTATAGCCGTGCAACCCAACCTCCTCCCAACGAATGCCGAGAAGATTCTTGGTGCTATGAAAGCAGAGCGCACCGTAAAGCGCATCACCTTTGAACGCACTTCAGCCAATCCCGGCGAGACCCTGTACGTTACGGTGCCCAAGCTCAACGAACATGAGGTTATCGTGTCTGGCTCGCTTGCCTTGCTCTTTAACATCGACCTTGCCGGCGGCCACGCAAACAACTATCTTGTACAAAATGTCTCCAGAGAACTAGTTGACAGGCTCGTTGTCAAGTTTGCCGCCACCACTGTCCAGGACACCGTTGGGTACGATATTTACAAAATCTTTGAGGACCTATTCCTCTCTGTTGATAAGAGAGACAACATGCTCCCCGAGGGCATCCAGAGTGTAGACTTGAGCAAGATTCGCTCTAGTGCCGGCGACAAGAAGACCTCTGGCGTGGATGCGGAAAACAAGCTGGAGACCATTTACAAAAACAAATACCGCATCAACCTTGACCACCAGATTATAACAGACCACGGCGTCATGTACCCACAGGCACTCTACAACGATTTGACATTCGAGATAACGCTCGCCCAGGCTTCTCAAGTTGTCAGGGGTTCGGATACAAGCAAGCTTGTCTACAAGTTGACAAATATCCAGCTTGAGTACGAGACAATCCGAAGTAAGCAGCTGGCTGACGAGGCAACAAGTGTATACTCTAGCGGAAAGGAGTTTGCCTACGACCATATCATGCGAGAGGAAGTGGTCCCCTTCTCGAAGGGTTCAGACGCTGGGCTGAATCTCAGGGTGAACCCGCAGCGCAGGTCACTGAAAGCCATCCTTCTGCTATTCATCGAACCCTACACGGCAGGAGCCAGGGACTCAGAAAAATACTTCAACCCAGACATCACCAAAGTTAATGTCACTATAAACGGGTCCCCCAACAGGATTTACAACGAAGGCATCAACGGGACCGATATGTGGCGTGAGGTCAGTCGCCTCTTCAAAAAGAGGGGTGATGGCAGGCCCAACATGAATCTAACCAAATATCTCACGGGCAACAAGTTCGGCCTCCTTATCGACCTTAGATCAATGGCTGATACAACCCTACATGGCAACGGCCAACGCCTCGTCAACACAAAGGACGGCGTACATCTTGAGCTCGAAAGGACAACCTCCGGCTCGGGAAACGTGCACTGCCACATCTACACCATCAGCGACTCACAGATGAACATCATGGACAGACAGCTGCAGGCGGTTCAGTACTAAACACACAAAAATATAGATGGACCCACGAAAGCTGCCATTCAATGCCCTAATTATCGGGCCGACTAACTCTGGCAAAACACAATATCTTCTGAATCAGCTGCGCGGCCCCTTCAGGGGCAAGTTTGACTATATTGTTCTCTTCTGCCCAACATTTGTCCACAACAAGACCCACGACGGTTTCGTGGACAAGGAGCCACGCATTTTCGTGATAGACTGTCAGCAGCATGAGATTGAAGCACGGTTAACTTTAGCCAGTTATTACTTCGACGGGACAAACACGCTCTTTGTGCTCGATGACTGTGCTGCTTCGAAGGATGTGAAAGGCCGCACGAGTCAACTTGTGAAACTAGGGTTCAGTGCTCGCCACAACGGCTTGTCAGTGTGGGTGCTAACCCAACAGTTAACCAGCATTGCGAAACCCTTTAGGGAAAACGTTGCAGCTGTTGTGCTTTTTTACACCCCATCAAGCAAAACAACGAAGGCCATCTTCGACGACTATGCCGGTGAACTTGAATATCAAGAGTACAAAGAGTTGATTGCAAAATTAAAGAGACACAAGTTTTCTCACCTAGTCTTCTCTCTGCGGCACCCATATGGGGTTGAACTGAAAATGTGAAAACATATATATACGCTGAACCATGAACACATCAACCAGTATCCGCAAGCTCACGGTCTTTTCACAACTTCTGGGTGAATTGCAGAGTCATGCGGAGGAGATGCAAATACAGATAATCAAAACCGCTGACGTGGACGACCTGCGTATCATGCTTCTTAACTGCTATCCTTTGAAACTCACTGTGTGCCCAGCCACCATGACGGGGCTTATACGTGAGGTTGAAAGTCTTTTGCCTGACATCAAGAGAATAATTGAAAAATAAATACATAATATATACGCAATGGCAACAAACCTCCCAGAAGACATGGCCATTGAGAATGTCATGCAGCTGCTAGAGGCAAACCCTGATAGCTCCTTACCATCAGCGATTCCTGAAGTCTTAACAGGTAATGACACTCCAGCTCAACGCGAGAAACTGGCAGTCCTTGTTTCAACCGGCAAATCAAAAGAGGCCATAGGTGTCCAGCTCACACACGAGCAGGTGAAGCGTCTGACGGATAAAGAGGTTGAAAAGTACTACAAAAGGTATGAAGCATATGTCGGCAACAAGACGACCGAGTCTCTGATTGACAGCGTTATAATGTTCGCAACCAAAGGCGCCGGCATGGTTGTTAAGATTGACGATGTGGAGGCCCTGCAGAAAGAACTAAAAAATGACTACATGATTAACCATGAACTTTCATCTATTGCTGGAAACCTTGCACTGCGTTGTGGGCGATTCTTGGCCTTGGCCAATGCTTTTTTGATCACTACAAAACACATCGACTTCAAAAAGGAACCAGAAGAGTTGCCCCCTCAACCTTCTCCACCTGTACACCCAAGCAGAGATGGGGAAGGTTATCCACTCGAGGGGTTTGATGAAGTTGACACATGTTTTGATGAAGTTTTTGACACATAATCTGGCAGGAACCTGGCAGGAACCTGGCAGGAACCTGGCAGAAACCTGACAGAAACCACGAAGGTTTGAAATAAAAATATACATATATACACATGATGGCTCAACCACTCGAGACGGTGCCTGAAGAAACAGTCGCGCCAGCAGCACCCACAAACAACACGCACGTTACCTCTGATACCCCAAAGACTGCTCCAGCCAAAAACCCTGGTCGTGTTGCTTCTGGCAAAGGCTTGCTGAGCGCAACCGCCTGGCAAGAGAGGCAAAAAAACAAGCACAAGCTGCTAAAGCAACAAATGAGCCTGCCCCAAACTCGGCACCCCAAAACTCGATAAATAAAGAAGCTAGCAGCAGCAACTCTGGTTTCTGGATTATAACGGTTGTCGGGGTAATTATATCCGCTTGGGGCGTCTATTACCAACGCGAGGCCATTATGAATACACTTAGACGCAAAGCCCCGACCCCAGCTCCTGCGCCGGCAGTGGTGAATGAAGTTCAAGCTCCCCCACCACCGAGACGAAGAATTCGCGAGATGGAGTAAAAAAAACATATATATACACAATGGCAAATCTCTTTCAAGGCTTCGTGAACGGGGCTGCAATCGGAGGTATTCTTCTTTTTACACTTAAATTCAACATTGTCGCCCTAAAAACAGTTTGGCAATTAGCAACACAACAGATTAACGAGACAACGCATAATGAAGAGTCGACTGAAATTTAAAATCTTATATATACACCATGTCTGACAACAAGCTCGTGAAAGCTGTTCTTGATGCGGCCACAATCACTGGCCTTGTCGCAAGTATTGGGTGGGTTGGCAAAAAGATCATCAAAGAAAATCTCACGGCCGACCCCAGCTCGAATCTCATGAACTATGTGAAGTTCACTGCCGTCATGGCTGGGAGCATAGCTCTCACGAAATATCTCGAGGACCAGAAGATCCTCCCTGCCTCAATGTAAATCATATATATATAGCAATGGCCTCAATCGCTATTATGGTTGGTGGAGCAATTTTGAATGCCGCTGCTTTCACAGGTGGCAATTATCTCGCAAAATATTTTTCCGGCGACAACGGAAAAGCCGCTCTGGATGAGAAGATCAGACACGACAAGGCGTTAGAGGCCTATCAAGAGGCCTACGCTAAATATCAGAAAGACCGCACAAAGCTCCTCGACTGGATTGCTAGCAATGATCGGATCAAAGATCAAGCGAAACACAACTTTCAAGACACTGACCAAGCTCTGGTGCTCTACAACCAAACACATCGAGAGCAGCAAATAACACTCCCCAAAGAGCTCGAGTTCTCTGACTTCTATAAACCAGGCCCACAGCAGAAACAAGGCGAACTCTTGTTTATGGGCACTGGCGCACTCGCCCTTGGATATGTGGCGTTTCGCTTTCTGTAAACACATATGTATATGGAGGCTAAACTCTCAAAGATCTATTACGGCCCCAAAGGCTATTGGAAAGGACTTGCCGCTGTCAAAAAGCTAGCTGCAGCAGCCAAGGTATCTGAAGAGGTGGCAAAGAAATGGCTCGTCAAACAAGCCCTTTGGCAAGTATATCTCCCTGCACCACGCCATATCCCTCGGCCCAAGTTTATTGTCCAGACTCCTAATGCTGTGCATCAAGCAGATCTACTTTTTTTGCCACACTACAAACTGCCCCACGGGCGAAATATTTACAAATATGCTTTGACAGTTGTTGATGTAGCAAGCCGTTACAAAGCAGCAGAGCCCTTGACTTCGAAAGAGTCTGATGAAGTTTCGAAGGCGCTTACACGTATTTACAGGCGCGGGCCTTTGAAATGGCCACAACTGTTGCAAGTCGATCCGGGGACAGAGTTTATGGGAGCTGTGACTAAAGAGACTGGGGCCCATAAAACAACCATTCGCCGTGGGCGTGTTGATATCCACAGAGACCAAGGGATTGTTGAAAGATTCAACAGAACCCTGGCTGAACGATTGTTTGGTTACCAGTACGCAGTTGAAATGAATCTCCCTTCTGGCCGGTCGACTGCTTGGGTTAAAAGATTGCCAGATGTTATCTCGGCCTTAAACAATGAAGTAACCAGATTAACTGGCAAGAAGCCCGCTCAAGCAATCAAAGAGAAGGCAACCTCAGCCAAGCCCGCAACCCCATATGCTAGACCTGTGGGGGTGAATGAAAAGAAGCTCCCACCTAGGGTGAACTTGAGATATCTGTATTACCCCGGTGAGCTTGAGGGGGGTAGTCGACGAGCGACGGATCCGATCTGGTCTTTGAAGGTCTACAACATCGAGAAGGTTGTCACCAAGCCAGATACGCCTGTCGTGTATTATCTGTATGACGGCCCCAAGCGGGGGTTTGTGCGTGAGGAGTTGATGGTTGTGCCGCCGAGCACTCAGTTGCCGCCAGCTAGGTTGTGAAACTCGATCGGTTCTGTGTGGATGCCGTCTGGCAGCACCCAACGCTTGTCGTAGTAGGCGCTGAGGCCCAGCTTGTGCTGCTGATATGTGAACATGGACCCGTTGTGCATTCGAAAGCCCCTGTTGGTGGTCATGTCCCTACCGCCTTGCAGGGCTCTTTCGTACCTTTCCCAGCGAAGCTCGTTCTGATTCTTGTTGACTCCCTTGGAGGACATCTTGGCCCCTCCGCCAGCCTCGTTTTCTACGTAATAACACTTGCTGCACAGGGCGATGGCCCGTGTACCTTCCTTCTCAAGCTTGAATAAGCCCGGCTCTCTTCTCCGCCTCGAACTGGGCGCGAAGTTCTGGGCGAACTGCTTCTTCGAGAGTGTCGTGAGCAAGAGCGAAGTACATGCTGTCTGTGTCCATCTGAATAAGCTCGAAGTCGCGCCTGTCGAGGAAGTAATCAAGTAAGTCGTAATAGAACTCCAGCATGCGAAGCTTGGCAAGTTGATACACAGCAATGCCGACTTGAAAGGGGCGGTCGATTGTGACCTTTTGCTTGCGCAGCTCGATCTTGTAGGCCTCTCCAATCTCTTCGAGGTCTTCGAACAAAGGTGAGCGGAGATTCTTGTCGACCTCGTCCTCGTCAGTTGTGTACACTGTTCTTGTTTGACGCTCCACGGCTTCGATGAACTTACCGTAAGCACTGCTGCCAAGAAGCTTGAACACTTCGGCAAGCAGTGCCTTATCCTTGTCAGCGTCGCCTTTCCTTCGGTTTTCGGCGACCTCGCGAACGAACCAGTCGAAAGGTTTTTGGGGTCTATAATCGATCGTGCGATAGACTGCCGTGATCTTGAACCCACTGTTGAGGTACCATTTCAAGAGGGGTGCGTAGATAAGCATCTTTTTCGCTGACAACACACCCAGAAGCTTTTTCTGGTCGGGAAAGCGGGTTCGGCCACTCGCTTGGAGGTAATCGTGCATATGCTGAGGCACGCATTCGTTAGGCACTGCTTGGTTGATAAAGAACGGGGGAAACTCTTCGAACTGCTCCCACAACTCTCGAGGGACTTCGATGTCCACCTCCGCAAACCCGAACCACCTGCCTATGAGAAAGGGCAGGGAAAGCTTTCTAGCAGCCTGCACCGGGTCATCGTAATGCACAACCTTCTCTTTACCACAGGGCATCGCCTGCAGCATAGTGCTGGGGTAAAGAGAGTTCGCATCGAACCCAACAATCCGTTGCGTGAGGCGGGCTAAGGCGTATTTGTGAGAGCGGATGCGGGTTTCACCGCGCACGTGTTTGCGGGTAAAGACCAGGCTTGGGCCTCCAACCACAGCCTCCTTCAGCATGGCGTATGCTTCTGGGCCGGGGGCGTATAGTTCTGGAGCCCTGCGGCCCCCTCTCAAGGAGCCTCGCAAGACGTATTGCATTGATACTCCTGGCAAGGAGACCGCGTCTTTGAAGATGTCAACCCCGAGACTCGTGTAAAAACCCCTCATCGTTTGGAGAGCTTCGAGGAAGGGAGACACATCGAGCTTGTTGTAATACTCCAGCCAGTCTCCGAAGGTATGCATACCTTTCTCGTGAAAGATGCGATTGCATTCCTCATGCTCCTGAGGAGAAAGAACGAAGGCCTTTTTGAGTTGTGAGTGCCAGCACTCGTATGGGGGAAGCCCACGGTAATCAAGCTTGTCAGCACTATCAAACCACTCGTATGGGAGCCAGGACTTAGTCTGTGTCGCTCCATACATCTTGACCCACTTATCGTACGTAATGCCTGGGGCCAAATAACTCACGATGTCCAAGAACTTGTAGCTGGGAGTGTTGATGAACATGATGCGTCCCTCTTTCTCCGCAGCAAAGACCTCGTTCTCTTGAGCAAAGCGAGAAACAAAGTACTTGCGGATAAGCTTGAGATCGTAATGGCCTGAGTTGAAGCCGACGACAGGAACTTGGTTGCACCATTTGTAGATGAGCTTGAGTTGCTTCTCAGGGAGATTCTCAAGGTCTGGGGGCATATATTGGTCAGCCACAGCCTCTCGGATGGCTGCGGCTCGCCACTCAAGGGAGGCATAAAACAGCCCGATAAGCTCGTCAGGGTCTTTGGAGCAAATGTACTCAGGCTCAGGGTTCAGCGTATCGGCAATGGATACTGAGATGGGCACATGCTCGCTTTCATAAGAGAGACCGTATGTCGGGCGAGCTGCCTTGGTCTTGTCCTGATACGCTTCGAAGTCGTAGACGATCGCGTGTGGATAAGTTTTGTTTCTTTTCTGTGGGCAACGGGCATCCCTCCAGGGGTAAGGCTTTTCGTGCTCCCACCTTTCAACCACGGTGTAGCCGTGGTCTCGAAGCAACTGAGTTCGTTGCAGAGTCTTTTGGTAAGCAACCGCCCTTGTGATTGTGTTGCCTTTACGGTCAGTTGTGATCACTTCGTTTCTTTGTTCAGATGCAGGAAAGCACTCTAAACAACCGTGCCAGAAACAACCGTGAAACTGAAACACGGTCTTTCTTTCTGGGTGATAGCCGTCGACTGGAGCCCCACAAATATAACTCTCACCACCATGGCCGCATCTGTGATGGTGGATGTGAGTGCCGGCCTGTTTCGCCACCCACTCGAGCCAGCACACTGCCTTGACACCGAAACCGCCTTCTGGGTAAAAGGCTTTCTCAAAAGCTGACTCTGGAGGGAGGACACGTTTCCCAGGGCAGTCGATTTTTGTTTGACCTCGAGTACACGTCTTGGTGTGGCGAGTTAAATGACAAGCTTGTGTGAACCTCCCACCGCACTCACCACAAGTGTAATTGTTTGTGACTTTATTGAGATTGGTGATCAAGAAGGCATGGCCTGCATAGATGCCGATGGTCATGGTTGAAACGTCAACCTTGTCGTAATTCGCAGGGGTGTGAGATAAAATGAAATCACCATTAGCGAGAACAAGGTAGGCGGCAATGCCTTGCTTGAAATGCTTTTCGATTTTGGAGAAGTGCCGCAAAGTTAACTGGTCTCGAAGCCCCGGATAAAAGGCGAAGAAGCTTTCCGCGAGTTCTCTGGTTCTGCGGGTGTTGCGATCTCTGCGACCTCCTCGATGGACAGCCAAGCAACGAAAGAGACAAAGATTGTCATTGAAAGTGTCAAGGGCAATGACTTCTCTTTTATTGCGAAGCCAATCAGGAAGCCACCCGAGGCCTATTTGCAGGGGTTGTCGATTAAGCACGACTTTTAGATCAAGCAGGACAGTACGTTCGTAAACCCATTTGGTGTCAGGCCTGTTGAGGTTTGCGTTTTGAAGACGAAGCTCTTCCTGGACTTGCAACCACTGTCGTGTCTCGGAGAGAGTGGCTAGCCAACGACTGTAGTGGTTGATTTGATAAAACCGCCTCAACTCCTCGGTTTCAGTGTTTCGTAACTCGACTGTGAACCGTAAATTGATTGCATGTCGTGTTTGAACATTTTGTTTGATTTTGTTCAAAATTCTGTCGACAAGGGGTTTTTCGAGATCGTTGATAAAACGAAACCGTATTATTCGTCTGCCGCGGTCAATCCATCGGTCAACCCGATCATAGACTTGAACAAATTGCTCAAAATCTAACTCCTGTGGGTTGTTTTGAGGCTCGACCTCAGCATTATTGTCGTCAGCAGGCTCGAACCGCTCAAGATTTCGGGCCTGTTCGTCCAGCCAAGCAATCAGATCGCGTTGATCGTCATCATGGTGTCGTCGTTGTCGGGGTTGCGCCATTGTGTATATACAAGGGTTTTACCTTTCTTCAATTGGTTATGTCTAGCTTGCCGTTGCAGAGCCTCTTACGGGGTTTGAGGGTGGGGTACGTATAGTAGTGGGTGGGGGCAGGGCTCAAATACCGTTTTTCAGATCCCTAAATAAGCCGCCAAACGCCCGAGTTACCGGGCCCCCAGGGCGAATGCAATGAGGCCTGGGGGCCCGGTAACTCGGGCGTTTGGCGGCTTATTTAGGGATCTGAAAAACGGTATTTGAGCCATCCCCCACCCACTACTAGTTCTGATAGCTTCGGATTGGACGACGCGAGTGTCAAGGCAGTTCTGTTTGCACGTGCGCGCTTTGGATCCGTGGGAAAGTAAACGAAGCTTATTTTCTCGTTCTTTTTACTACTTTTTTTTTAGATTTAAAACTTTATTGAAAACATCCAAAACTGATAACAAAAGTTACATCATCACACTACTCTAACTTACACGTTACATTACACTGCAGCATTACTAACCTACAAGTATAGTTTACAAACGGTGTACAATACACGATACACGTTCGTTATTTCATTCAAGAGCTCTTGGATCGTATAGATACCTTTATTAAACCATTCCCTAAGAAAAATAGGCTTTCCATCTACTAAAATATCTTTATTGTTGAAAATGATAATGTCATTTCTTTGATCGTAGCTATACAAAGTTTTAATTTCATCAAAAGCAATAAGTATGTCTCTGTAAAATTCTGGAAAGTGCCCAAGGTATTTAGTATCATATATACATCGGAGCAAAAAGTTGAGGTCACCATGTTTTTTAAAGAAGTGGTCCGGAATTATTTTCCATTTGCCTTTATTTCCAAACAGAAGTCTTTGAATCCATGTTAATCGTAACAATCTTATTGTTAGTTCCATATCAACTATCCGTAACCCTCCATTGCAAAAGTCCTGATAAAGACTTGTTCAGCTTTATTTTGTCTTTTTTATTTTTCCATTTTATCTTTTACTGTTGAAACTATCTCCTTGGGAACGTTTGTGTTCGAAATTGAATATATTAACTTGGATAGCCCCAAAGATTTAATTGTTAGCACCATTCCATATAGTGTTAACCCTCTCGAATTCCACATATCTAGATTCGTTTGTAATTTTTGCACTTTCGGGTTGAAGTTCATCTGGTTGTTACCTTTCTCATCATAAGAGACAAAAATTCCTAGGAATTTTGTTGGACTATTTACCCATTTCATCCCTAACGGTTTGGTTCTATTTTTTGACCATTTTCCTAGCCAGATGGCTTTTGTTTTCTCTACGTTGAGCATTAATCCGGAGAATTTACCAAAGACGTTCACTGTGTCTATAGCTTGTTCGACCGATACCAGATCACCGCAGAATAAGTTCGTGTCATCTGCATGATGACGGGTCATATGATAAAGACGTTTATCATATGACCCGTACGGCCCTGCGAACCTTTTCTTTGCAAAACCATTGATGAAAGTCCCGTATGAGGGCCGTACGTATTTGCGCGAGCGGGGCCGGAAAAAGCCGTACGGCCCTACTACAAAAGCAGACGGCCTCGCGCGTTAAAAATTCAAGTAATTTTGTCTCCAAATTGGTCATATGATAAAATACTTATTGACTAAGTTAGGTCCGTACGCCACGACCTCGAGCCAAATATTTTCCCATCCGGCCCTCCAACTTAGTCAATAAGTACATATTCGGGACTTCTGTCCCTTCATCAGTGAAATTTAAATAGTCCCAAATGTCGCAATATCGCAACATTACAGCGCGCGCGGAAAAAGTCTAAATAAACCTGAAGTCCGTGATCATGCCGTGTGCTTGGAGTGTTTGGTATTTGAAAATCGCTTGCTCTGCTCGTCTTTTCGTAGTATTTTTCACTCACGGACAGTTGTGTTCACGACATTATTATTAACAAAATGCGCGAAATAAGTGATGACGTCCGTAACAGGCAATTACAGTGCGGACACTCGAACCATGAACACCAAAACTTTTTTCCCGCTTTTTTGGCATCATCCAATCACGAAGTCACTTCATAACGAGGCTCGTACATTATTCCGTTGAATCAACTGAGATACATAGCGATCATGGCTGACAAAAGTGAAGTGTATATGTGGCTTAAAACGTTATCTCCAGGCATGAAATTGGAAAGACTTTCGCCCCAGTTCGAAAGCAGGGGGTTCCGCTCACGAAGATCACTGGTTTACTTGAAATCAGAGGATTTGGACTCATTCTTCCCGTCTCCTGATAAGCTGTTACTGGCAAAAAGACGCGTATTGGAGGCTGAGCTTAATAACATCAAAACAGAAACTGGTCGTCAGCCCAAACACCTTGAGCCAAAACGACTGAATATGACACCAAGTCCAAGTCCCAGCAACAGTCACATGAGGCCGTAATCAACTTTGATTTTGAAGCGAGCGCCTTCGAACCAAAGCCCTCAAAGGGTCATCAAGCGATTCAAAGTCCATTGGACCGAAGAGCTGCAGAACTTTCAGAAAATCTAAAGCTACTGGAAGTGCAAGTTGAAAGTGCCAAAAGTCATCTACAACCCGGGATCTACAAGGGAAGCGAAAAGCCCTGGAAGAGTTACCAAATGTTTATGAGAGGCGTGGAAAAGTATGTGCTGTTTGTCATACATCTGGCCACAACAGAACAAAGTGTAAGAAAAGCCCTTGTAACGAAGTCAACTCTTGTAACCTAAAGGACAAGCATCCTGAATTGCTGACCGATATTCGCACCTTACAGCGTGATTTGAAAAAACTTGAACAAAAGTATACAAAAGCTAAAAGCGACCACGATGTATTTATCGCTTCCCGCCAACGAGCAAAGTCAAATTTCTTTGCTATCATGCGTCCACGTCTTAGAAAACAAAACCCCGCGAAGTACTTAGATCGTTCTACCTTGGATAGAAACTTAAGAGAGTGTCCACCAGAAAACCAGGCAGAACCAGGCAGGAGGTGATAATACTCAAATCACCGATTTCGCTCAAACTCAGCACAAAGGTTGAGGGTCATGAGTAGATACATGTACCAAAATATAAGGTCAAAATTTTTTATTCTCTCTGAGTTGTAGGGTCCCCCCCGAAAAATGACCATTTGGCACAAATTTATGCATATTAATTAGCTAAATTTAGTCGAGTGGTAAGACAACAAAAAAAGCAGCCAGGCAATAAAAACTACTAAATCGTATTCTATATTGATCAGTCTTATAGCAAAATGTGTTATTGGAATCAGTTGCTTTGATTTGTTGCTTTCCCAATACCGTAAGTGAAGGGCATGTTTCGTCATTTTCACGAGACGCCAAAATTAGGTTATTTTAGATCTTAATATCTCCAATGGGCAACAAGCTAACAACGTAGTTTTAATACTAGAAGTAAGAAGTGTCTTTATGCTTACGAAAAATATAATAAAATTTTTGGGCAACTAAATAGGTTTTTAGTATGAAGGAATTTTTGCACCCCACAGAACGATTTGTACGTTTTTCTAGCGATTTCATCAAAATTCGGTAATTAAAAAAAGTGGTTTAATTTTAATGAAATTGCAAGAAAAAGACAGCAAATGTTCAGCTAAGCATCATTCTGCTTATAACAATCCTAGAATTATCGGGAAAAGCTTTTTGAAGCACATTTCATGAAGTTTGTAAATGAGTGTTCATGTGTCTTACTTCATTTTCAATGCAGAAAAACAATGGGACACTTATCTCTACATTAACTCTAAATTTTACTTTCAGGCACAATAAGGGACACAAAAAAAGCAAACGCTGATACATACATGTCGTATAAGTGCTTCGGACACATTGTCAGGGTCCATTGCGATCCGGCCAAATCCAGTAAAGGTATTTTAAAAAGTTCGATCTCTTAATTCAGCTTTTCGTCGATATTTATCGTGCAGTTCATCGCTGTTGACTTTGCTATGAGAATATTCATTGACACCTTGTTGTAATAGCTCCATTTTATGCCCGTGAGAGTGAGACAAATAAGTTTGAAAACCATAGGAGAACAATAAACGCCATCGAAAACTGACAACATAATGTTCGCCATTTTGGAGTTAAATTTTTGAGCTTGTGTTGTGGTCAGTCTGGACAATGGACTACCGAATTACCGGATCGACGGACAACTCATGCGGACCACGGACTACGCAAAATATAACGGATAATTTGGTGTAAAACGAATGCAGCATATAAGATTTGGACTGATTAATTTTAACAGTCGGTTTTCAAATATTGATTACTTAGAACTGCAGAAAACAGTCCATAACTTAAGATTTGTGACCAGAAAATTAAATAATAAAGAGTCTGGAAAATCGAATGATTCCTTGACAGCTCAACAGTAATTCGGCATTTGTCTTGTGTTTCTTGTTGTTGGTGTTGTTGTTTCATTTCGGTTTGAGGGTGAAACATAGTATGAGCCCTTGGTGGATCTAGACTAGCTAATAAGGTTGGAGACAGAAGTAAACATTCTCTGCCATTTTGAAGGCTAAGCTCTGCAATATAAAACATAGAGCCAGGATTATGGACCACGGATTAGGGGCTATGGATTACGGACTATGAACTACAGATTACAAACTAGCGGATTTAAAAAAGCATTTTCATAAACTGGGAAAAATAATATGCTACTGATTGTTATCTAATCGAGAATAGTGGATGTCTGTATCTGTGAAAAATATCTGAGAGAAAGAGATAAACCTCTCTAGAAAGTTCTTCCGGGGCGGGGGAGGGGAAACGCCAACAAAATACTGGTTGAAATTCAGCTTGTGATAAGGTTTCTATAAAATAATATATATGCTTATCCTGATTGTGGCATTAGGCCAAGAAAAGACACCCCGTTTAAGACAAAAAGTGATGAAATCGAGACCCCGTCAAAGATAAGAACCCCATTTGTAGTTACGTACCCTGTCGGGCCGCACGTCTCCGTTAAGGCCAGGAAAGGGATCGGTAGGACAGTTATTCTACAACTAAGTTACTACATAATATTTAAAAGCGTCTAGTTAGTTATATTTAAAATTAAATCAAAACCTTTATGGATCTTATTCTTACCTGTATATTATTTACTGCGCATGAGACATGATGGGTTCAAATCAAACCTTCAGGCACGGAAACAGATAACTTGTTAGGTTGATTGCCTTTTGAATGATTCGTCGAAAATTTTCTTCTTATTACTCTATACTCGGAACTCATCCAAGCACAACCAAAAAAAAAAAGAAATGAAAAGTTTTATGCTATGAATATCAAAACGTTTGTAA
Source organism: Cladopsammia gracilis (assembly GCA_022457155.1). Taxonomy (NCBI): domain Eukaryota; kingdom Metazoa; phylum Cnidaria; class Anthozoa; order Scleractinia; family Dendrophylliidae; genus Cladopsammia; species Cladopsammia gracilis. Next base: position 1,065,759 of record JAJGOT010000164.1, on the reverse strand, counting down.
AAATTAACCTCTGACGTACATGCAAACTTATACCCCTACCATGCGGGGGGTAGGGAGTTGCAACTCCATTTACAGACTTCACAAAAGTTGGTTAAATCTCTGTAAAATGTCTAGATTTCCTTTGTAAATTAAGAACTCTGTAAATGCGCGCATTCACAGAGTTTTTATAACTCCGTAAAAAGTCTGTAAATTTTAACACATTTTCTCTGCTAAGATCGCATAAAATGTGTATATAATCTTGCTAAAATCTCTGTGAATTTGATGTAGAATTTACAGAGATTTTATGCGACAAACAACAAATGTCTGTAAAATCTCTTTACTTTCTCTGTAAAAATTACACGAGAAAACAATCTCTGTAAACCCGTAAACATAAAATCTCCATGTTATCTCTGTAAAAAGTGAGCGAAAAAAAGTGCATGAAATGTCTGTAAAATGGATACAAAAAAACTACACAAAATGTTAATGTAAAGTACATAAAATGTTTGTAAAATGTAGATATTTTAATGCACAAAATCTTAGCAAAATGTTCACGTTTTCTCTGTAAATTAAGCATTAAAAAGTGCATGAAATGTCTGTAAAATGTATGCAAAAAAAACTACACAAAATGTTAATGTAAAGTACATAAAATGTTTGTAAAATGTAGATATTTTAATGCACAAAATCTTAGCAAAATGTTCACGTTTTCTCTGTAAATAAGCACGTAAAAGGGACGCGTGAACAATGCACAACATAAAATGTCAATAAAATATCTGTAAAAAGTTAACGAAACTTTGAACAAAATGTTAGTAAAATGTCCCCGATAAGAGCACAAAAAAAAAGTCACAAAGGAGTTCATATGTCTGTAAAAATGTAGAAAAATTTATTGCAACTATAATTAATACCTTTCAAAATGTGTATATTACATGTACTCTCAATAGAATCTACCTGTAGAAATTAGACTGTTGCTACAGATAAACAAATGGTTTCTACAACTTGACTGCCATAAAACTGAAGTTCTAGAAAAAGGAATAGCGAAATTCATGTTTTAAAAATTAAAAATGTAAGCACCAGCTCCCCGTGTATATGTATATTATGTTGTTTGAGAAGCACTTTCGTCAATCTATGCTCATGTTGTCATAAAGGTATTTCTTAAGGTATACTGTACATGTATTCTGTGTTAAATCTTGATGTAAGCCCATATGTTGTATTTCCTAAGAACCAGAACAAGAAAACACTCAAAACTAAATTATAGCAAACTGTAATAATTAATTTTTCTCTTAATCTCTATAATTTAAGGTATAAAAATTAGTCCAACAACTGGGTTACATGGAAATAATTGTAAAATAAATAGTATTAAGGAATCTATTTTATTATAATAATAAACATTAAAACTTTGCTCTTTCATGACAATAGCACTAAACACGGTATAGACATGTAGCAGATTTAAATAAATTTTCATTTTATAAAATTATGTAAACAGAAATTATTAAATAAATAATTCTGAAATTATTATTGAAATAATCTCATATAATAATAAACCTGTTTCAATAATATGCTCATAGATTGTATTAATTATTGATATTATTATTATTATTATTATTTATTTCTGCACAATCCTTTAGAGTGATTTTACTTAACCCGTGAAATAATTGATAGATAGTGGACTACTATGCACTAATTCCATTGTATTCCTTTGTTCACTGTTGCTGTTTGGCCATAATTGTTGGATACTGTTTCACGAGTGCAGTACAATCACTCTATTACCTTTTGTATTATTCAGCTGGTAAATTCTACTTATGTTTAACATTATACTTTTCCCGGCCTGTTAAATCAATAAAATCAATGATCGCTAAAATCGATAACAATCGATGTCAATTAATCGATTGATATTGGAAATCGATGATCAATCGATGACGTATGTTTTTGTGATAATTCGATTGACCATTGCCCATTGATATCGATTTTATCGATTGCCATCGATCCCTGGTTATATGGACGGCAACATAACAAGACTTACACTAAAAACGGTTTTTGAGGTCGCCAAAGCGGAGCGACTAAATCCCTCTGTAGGTGACCAAGTTGTCCGCAATGACATCAGTCACCTTAAAAGCATTGCCATGATCTCCCCTTTTCTTGCTTGCGGAAAGTTGTCACCAATTGCAACAGTGAATGAACACTCCTGGTAGACCAGATATTGTGTTCGGAATTTTGTTACACGAGCTCCGAGAAAACATGCAAAAATCGATAAAATCGATCATTTGCAGGACATTTTTGTGATTATCGATTGATCATCGATTGGCCGATATCAATTAACTAATTTTATCGATTGATCGATTGGATTTCCGATGATCGAGTGTCATCGATTTAACAGGCCGGGTACTTTTTAAAGGCCCATTTTCACCCTTGATTCAACGGGTTCAAATGGGTTCTCAATTCTTTCATATTGCTCCAAATATTTTTTTTTAAATAAATTATGAACAAAATGTTATTACATTATCCTGCCTCAAATTAATCACTCAACATAAGATTATCTTTTGTAATAAGCTTTGTTTCATGTTTTCTTCTGACTTTGCCTTTATCAAAAAGTGATTTTCCTAAAACTACATGTATAACCAATCCTTCCTTAGTATATGACTGTCCTTTTGGGACAGTCACACTCAATAATTATTTTGTCAGTGCCTTCTTGACATTCACGATGGTGACACTTTTCACTTTCCCTTTTATTAAAGAGTTCCTTTCCTAAAAGTATGACTAAAGCTTCTTTGCAATATGTTTGACCTTTTTGGAAAAGTCACGCCCAATTTGGTCAGCTCCTTTTTGAAATTCATTACTTCCTGAGTTTCTTGGCATTCAGAAAAAACAATGCAGCAATTGATGCATAGGATGGTGAAATCTGAAAGGAAACAAAATAATGCATGCCAGTCAGAATGCATTTTTTTATAATTTAAACAATGAGTTTGAGACCTCCATCAAAACCAACTAGTCTCACACTAGCTTTTCAAAATTATTTTTGGAAAATGTAGCCATGTCCTACACTGTACACACTGTACAGGTCAAAGTATACAAGAGCAGGGCTTTGCTGTAGCTGTGCCTGGTGTTTCCTGGCAACTTACTTTTGCTCTGAGGCTACTAGGAAATTTACGTTTTTGCCTAAAACTCATAATGCTGGGCATCCTGGTTTTCACAGGTTCAGAGATTTCAGTTCCCTACAATCATTCTCAGAGCACAGCCCTCAAGAGCCACAGCTCTTGTTTGACAACCTGCCTTTTCTTCTACTCAATGTTGTCATCCCTGCCTAGTAACGGGTAACCTTGCAATACAATAAATCAGCTTTTTCAACAAATGCATCAAAAGGATGTTCCTAAACCCTCAACCTGAATCCCCTGTATCTAATCACCACAAATATCAAGCCCATTATAAATGTATTAACTTACTAGATTCTGTTTCAACAGCATCAGGTTGTTTGTTATCCTCAGTTCTGTCCTCAGTCTATAAATTATGAACCAGAAAAATAACATTTTTGACTGACAGTATACAGTGTAGGGTAAGTGTTTTCATAAGGAATTAATTAATCTATGTACTGTACAGGGAGTCATATTGGTTATCATTAAGTTAAAAAAGCATCATATGATAAAAATAATAAAACAAAAGCCAGAGGAATAATTTCTGCAAACTCTAAATAATGCTGTTACTCCTCTGATTGAATGCTGTATCACAAATAAGACTCTGCATGTTGTCTGGTAACGTGGCAGTACTCATTTACTCCTAATCTTCAAAACAACTACAGTGTATATAATTCCCTTTTATATAACAAAAATTAGAAATTTATAAATGAGTTTTCCTGTTTCACTTTTCTTGAAGTGTGTTAGTTTCCCAGTGTTTCTGCTGGTAATAATTTATGTACAATGTAGCTCTTTATTCAGGGTTTAATTCATAACAACATACTTACTTGCATGTTGTCATGCACAGTGTCACTGCAATTATCATCACTTCATGTATCTTCTACAGTGTATCCTGTTGTTCTGTTTTGTAATTAGAATAAAATATTGTTAGATTAAGAATGCCATTTGTTCATTGTTTACGTGTAGATTAGTTTGATCGACTGAATTGTTGATAAAGTAAATTAAGGCTGAAGTTTTGAGGGCTAGCACGAAAAAAAAATTACCTTTTTAATCCTTTTATGGTGGCAAAAGAGTTTTTATAGGCATCAACATGGCTGATAACAATTGTTTCACTCCCCCACCAATTCATTATCATAGCTTCATTTGGAACCCAACTGCTTTATATTCATGTGTCTATCATAATTATACATGCAAAACAAGACCAGTGCAAATTATGCTCCTGTGCATGTATAAAGACAACACAGAGTCACGCAACTCCTGCATACAGCACTGTAGTTTAAAGTCTACTCTGGGTTAAAAGGGAATTGTGTGCTAATGAGACCATGACTACAGAATCTTTCCTCAAAGAGACAGGTGGAGTCCAGAAGCAGAGGTAAGTAATATTGATGTCTATGATGCCCAAATGCATTCTTACAGTACATGCATGGGAAGGTTAGAAATCAAGAGGAATTCCCATGGTGATGCAATGCATTGTAACTTGCAATACAGTGTATCAGGCTGGGGGTTAGACAAACTAAAATTAATCAACAAGTTCCATTGCTGCAAGATGAAAGATACAGTAGTATTCATGTACCTCTGGCTCAGACGATTCTACATCTTTTTCATTACTGCATGTTATATGTACAGCAGTACTGTAGTTTTGTCAGCTTTCTAAGAAATAAAGGAAATAGTCACCATTTACATGTAGATTAAAAAAAAAAAATACAAACTTTGACTACATACCTGTACATGCATGTATTAATTAGACAACCAAGGCTGTGCTCTAAGAAAAATAGTTGGGAGCCCGAAGTCTCCAAACACTTGAAATGTGGGGTGCTCAGCATATATTAAGTTTTTAGGATATATAGGTAATATATAATCCTTTCAGTCATATTACTAGGAGATGTTAATTTCATATTACTAGGAGCTAATGTTAATTTTTGTTTTTATTTTTGACAACCCGCCTCGATTAGCTATGCTAACTACGGGTTGTCAAAGTTTAAAATATTGTTATATTAATAATGAAATAAAATTGTTGTTGTTGTTGTTGTGCAAAAACAAAGATTTCCTGGTTGCCCAGATCGAGGTAAAATTTTGCAATGTTGGGCTGTGTTCTAGCAACACACAGTGGCCCATAGCATGTCACTTTTGACCTTGGGTGATCAGGAAAGTGTACAATCATGTAGCTTTTGACAATACTTCTAAGCTGGCACCAATAATGTAGATTTAGAGCACAGCCTTACAGCCTTGACAAGGCTGTACAGTCCATTGTAAAGTAAAAATAATGTAATGATGCTACAGCATGTATTTACCCACACAATGGCTACAGCTGTACATGTACATGAATGCTGTGCTTAAAACTATCCTTGATTCTACACTGTATTTTTGTTTTATCCTCATTAGCAAACATTACATGTACACATACAGCTGTATCTCACACAGACTAAAGAAAAAAAAATAAGTGAAGTGCAACAGCTACCTACATGATCAATCAACATGCTGATACATGTACCTACAACAACAAATTAAAATTGCCTTCTTTTGTGGTGGGCCTTTCTTGTTACAAAGAGCTATCCGATATGATGTTTGTGAACTACATGCATTAAAATCATACATGTACATGTACTAAAAAATACACTGAACTGAGGACGTTTACAAAACATGGACCCGGGTCCATGGACCACCCCTACTTTTTGTCAATTTTAATTTTTTTTCCAAATTTTTCTGTCAGTCTAAAGGATGGACTGTGGGCTGAGAACCAGGTATAAAACACAGTCTTAAGTTTAAATAAATATGGCATTCAACATCAATATTTAACTTCCTACTATTTCATGCTTTTGTCAACATTGTATTTTATACAATGTATGCAGCCTGATTCCTGGCTGGTACTGTTGGGGCAGGAGCATGTGAAGTTTTAGTACTCTCCCAACATTTTTGTTTGACGATGTAGAACAAGAAGGACTGGGCCAAGTCCCAAGCTACGGTGTGCTATTACATGTACATGTATTATGGGATGCAGACAATCTCATGTGCTTTTCTTTTGGGTTCAGATAAAACAAAGTCTAGTGGAGTATAAACAAACACATGCCAAAGCCAGTACCATACTAACTGTTTAGAAATAATAACAAACAAAAGCAATATTTATCTTGTTCCGACACTCATCAGTATGGTTGCTTGTGCATGCGTTTGTTTATACTCCACCAGGCCTATCAGTACAAGCACATGCACAACGAATCCAAAAGAAAAGCACATGGGATTGTCTGCATCCCATAATTATAGTCGCTTGGGACTTGGTCCAATCCTTCTAATTCTTGTTCTACATGTACTTGTGTCTTGATGTTGCTACTTGATGTTGAATGCCATATTTATTTAAACTGAAGACTGCGTTTTATACCCTGTACCTAGTCCGCATATACTGACAGAAAAATTTAGAAAAAAAAAAATAAAACTGACAAAAATTAAATGTGGTCCATCAGGTGGTCCATGTACACATGGTCCATGTTTTGTATATGTCCCTGAACTGACTATTGTCATTTTTGGTACTGATTAACTGAGCAATGTTCACCTTTTCCAAAGGTTTTACCTCCAACAATTTAGCATGTGTACATAACAAGTCAGTGGTCTTATGGCCTACAGTATGGTTTCCTAAGCATGGACGGCAAAGGCCCCAGCAAATAAGAAGTAGATAATACTCTACATGTACATGTACTTCATGTTAAAAATCAACATCACTTGAACAGAATTGCAAGATTGAAAGGAATATTAAAATAAAAGTTTTAGTTTCTTATAAGCTGATTTATTCAAATTGGATCTGTCCTGGTTTTCTGGTTCACCGATGCACAAGGACAAAAACAAAAGACTAAACAAAATACAACGTGAAATAAAATCCGGCCTTGTGAAGCGGTCAGTGTAAAACGCAGACTGCAGACTGCAGACTGCAGACTGCAGACCGGGGGTAAAATGCAGACTGAGGGTAAAATGCAGACTGCAGACCAGGGGTAAAATGCAGACTGAGAGTAAAATAAAATATTAATAATAAAAAACAAGACTTGGGAGTGTTCCTACGCGTACCCGTAATTTTTTTTTCAAAATCCCGAAAACTCAACCAAAAGGCGTTTATTCGCCTTAGTCAAACATATTATCAACCTCGAGTTCTTGAACTCCCCATTTTGTTGAACCAAGTTTCCCACAAGCACCCAAACTAATCGTAATTCTATGCATCTTACCTTTGTTTACGTGTCGGCCATTTTGAATTGTGCTTACGCGATTAGGTCTGGGACCGAGTAACTCTTTCAGCGTTCATATTCTTCATATGGCCTTGGAATTGTTCGGAACACAAGGCAAGCAAAAAACGACAGCACAATAACAAGGCAAGGTAAACTTGTAGGTATCGAGCATAGTTTGTGAAAGACATTCAATCTTTGTACTCGACTTCAATGTATCAAGAGGTTTGTGAATTGATATTTGCTGAAAGGTGACAGTGGGCTATCCAAACACGAAAAATTATAACATTTCGGCGTTCTCAAATAATTGTTACTATGACCATTTTGACCATGAGATTCCGACATGTTTCTAGGGCCATGTGACTTGAGGACCACGTGACTTTACTGCGTGAGGCGGCCTTTGTGTGTTTCGTGAGTCCTGACGTGACATTATTTCATCCTTATGACTCGTTTTTTATTATTAATATTTTATTTTACCCTCAGTCTGCATTTTACCCCTGGTCTGCATTTTACCCTCAGTCTGCATTTTACCCCCGGTCTGCAGTCTGCAGTTTGCAGTCTGCAGTCTGCAGTCTGCAGTCTGCAGTCTGCGTTTTACACTGACCGCTTGTGAAGACTGTGAGCTCGTACAGTCACCAAGAAAGAACCCCGAAATTCGTAAAAAATCTTCAGTACAGGTAGCCAAAAATAGTATTTTAAGTGGTTTACATTGTTAACGTAAGCTTACTTACCTTTGGGAACACAAGGACAGCAAGAATGAAGATCTGGAATTGGTGTAGCATTCAAAGAAAGAACTAGCCAACTGTCATGGCGGTCAAATTTGACTGGACGATGCATGTAGGTTGGAAGGAATCGTATGCATAGCGATCGTTGATATGTTGTAAAAACATTGCATGCAGCTTATTCAGAAAACGTGGAACGAGAAAAAGGCTCAAATCACAAGTTCTCTTTGAAAAGCAAGTGAAGTTTTGAGCACTGAAAGCAACCAGCAAAATTAAAAGTTCGTTGAAAGAAGCGCCAACACGAACTGCCCGCCGGGAATGACTCTCGTGCGCATGATAAATTCGCACCCAAGACCTCTCGGCCCAGCGGCCAAGCGGCCTAACGGAAAATTGCTTTGATGATTGCCTTTGATTTATTTTATTTTATTTTATTCACCATAATGCATTTCTTTTGAATCTCTCGTTCTTCGGAAATCATTCCTATTTCCGTTCCAGGTAAATCCAGGCTTTAAAAATACCTCTTTCAAGAGCTGTTTAGGCAAGGCTAAAATATTAAACTGCTGTGTCAGCTTTGTGCCCGTCACCGGTTTTCACTTTTTTCATTGACATGTGAAGTAAAGATTTGTTGTCCAAATGGTACACAACCGCCGTTGAACTAAGCTGTGTCTTGTATTTTAAAATATTTTTTTCTTTGAATGAAACCTTTTTTTTTACCGCGCTCGCTTGCGAACTTGAAGCGGCAATCTCTTATGTGTGTGCTTTTGCTCTCGTTGGAGTAGATGTCGGACTGTTACTAAGAGACGGACCATTATTTTTCTGGAGGGGGGGATGAGAAATATTGAAAAAAATTGTTTGCAGGGCCTGAAAAGACAAAATAAATTGTTTGCAATCACGATATGTGTAAAAAAAAATGTGTGTGTAGAGAAGTCAGATAAATTATTAAAAAATATTAGTTCCAAAACTGAATATTGCTGTGATGATTCTTTCCATTTGGCTGCACAAGACAACTCCTTCACCTTGCCTTTGCAAAAAGCAGCCAAAAAACTCTTCGTTGTGCCAGAGCTTAAGGTCAGAATCTCAACGGGTTTTCATTCAAGAAATGCCGCTTGCCTTGCCATTTAACGTTGACATTCTGTCCGAGGAATAGGCGAGTTTCAGAAGTCTGTCATCTTCCTGACGATATCACCATCAAAGCTAATGGGTCAATAACTGTTTACAAGCTAGTTATTTGGCCGAGTAATATAACCTATGGCGATGGGAATCATTTTAAATCAGCAACTGCCTTCACCGCTGGTACCACAGCTAGGCCGGGTGGTACAAGTATGATGGACTGTGGGAACAACGTCAGAAGAGGATCAGGACTTCGGTACTGTGGAATCGCGAAAAAGCCTGCTACTCCCTTTGCCTGATTTCCTGTCGTATGCCCTTTATTTGCGCCAGTAGCTACGTAGGAATTAAAACGGTGAATCATGTTTAAAGGAACAACAAACTATAAATTACAAGGAGCGTATGTGGCCAAAATAACTGGCTATAGCCCTATTGATTTTTTTTTTCGAAAAATAGCTTATCTAAATTATTTTTAGCACCAGAGAAGATAGCACTGTAAAAAATGAAAAAAAAAAAAATACAGGAAGGTGTTCTTGGAAAAAATGATTGCAGAGGCACATAAATTAAAAAAATTGTTTGCAGAGGAAAATTTCTCATCCCCCCTCCCCCCCCCCCCCCCAGCTCCAGAAAAATAATGGTCCCTCCCTAAGTTCACTCAAAATAAAGAGTTGTTTCAACAACTCACTTTATTGGGTTAAGAATAAACACATATTTTGAATTTTAGTGAGAAGCACTTTAATACTCACTGTGGTGAGTAAGTTTTTAATCGTATGTTTGAGTAAAACTGACTTCCACTTGATTTTCTCAAAATAAGGAGTTGTTTCAACTCAATGTGAGATTAAATATTTAAGTCAAAGTTCAAGTAAACTAACTAAAAATATCGAGTAAAATGCCTACTTTACTAAAAGAAAAATTAGTCAGTTTTATTCATTTGCGTCAATTTACAGAGATTTTGTGATGCCCAGTTTACATCATCATTACAGAGATTTTATAATTCCCCATTGACGTCAATTTACAGAGATTTTATAATGCCCCGTTTGCGTCAATTTACAGAGATTTTATAATGCCTCGTTTGTGTCAATTTGCAGAGATTTTATAATGCCCCGTTTGTGTCAATTTACAGAGATTTTATAGTGCCCCGTTTGTGGCAATTTACAGAGTTTTTATGATGCCCCGTTTGTGTCAATTTACAGACATTTTATAGTGCCCCGTTTGTGTCAATTTACACAGATTTTATGATGCCCCGTTTGTGTCAATTTACAGACATTTTATAGTGCCCCGTTTGTGTCAATTTACAGACATTTTATAGTGCCCCGTTTGTGTCAATTTACAGAGTTTTTATGATGCCCCGTTTGTGTCAATTTACAGAGATTTTGTACTGCCCCGTTTGTGTCAATTTACAGAGATTTTGTGATGCCCCGTTTGTGTCAATTTACAGAGATTTTATACTGCCTCGTTAGGTAGGTAAACTCATTTATCGTGCACGGTGTCAGTTCATAATACATGCTCTTCCGTCGAGCCTTAAACAACACTGAATAGATTAATTACTTAACTAAATTAAATTATCTAACTAAATTCATTTTATATACGGGATTATACTAAAAACCATGAAAAGTATCCTTTATTAACTATTATTAAATTAGATATAAAGTAAATGCATGATTTAAAAGAGCTAAGAGTGGGCTACATTTTAGCGCTCAAAGGCAAGCTGTTCCAGAAAACAGAACCGCTATATAGCAAAGCGCACAAATGACGTCAGTACTCATGTTTGTCTGAGTTTATAATTTATTCTTGTTTATTCTTGCATTTCTGACAATAGAAATTCCTTATTAGGAATCCCCTGAGAGTCACTTTTGGTTTGTTTGTCTGAGTTTTAGTTCTATAAATAGTAATTGTGCGCTTCGCTATTGAAAGCATCGTTTGCCTGCTTCAGTACTCGGTCTACGAACGAAAAGGTTGTATTTTGAATTTCTTAGATTATGCGAGTGAACACTGGATGTAGCTTTAAAATTACTATTAAGACGATTCGGAGAAAGATTATGTTTGTATGTGTCAATTTACAGAGATTTTATAATTCTCCGTTTGTCATTACTTGTTCAGTCCGCTTGGGGACCACATTAATTTACAGAGATTTGCCATTTACAGACATTTTATATTAGAAGTCTAGGCATTATAAAATCTTTGTAAATACTAGATTTACAAACATTGCTGGCAGATTTTATAAAGTCTGTAAATTGTAAGTCTTTCCCCTCATTTCAGCTCCTAGAATTTATAAACATTTTACAAACATTTTGTAAAGAACAAGACAACAAAACTATATAAAATGTCTGTCAAAAGAATTTACAGAGATTTTGTTTTTAACAGGTGAAAGTACCAAGTCTGTAAATTCAAGATTCATAGACATTTTATGAAGTCTGTAAATGGTTCAAATTTTCCAGTGGATCCTCCCTTGGGTTTTTGCGCTTTTACAGTATTTCGGAAATATTTTATCTATAATAGATAGCCTGTGATGTGCTCTACAAGATAAGGTAAATATTTTGGGTTATGGCGCTACTAAAAATTCAAATTTATCGGAAAAATACGGAAATTGCAAATAGTTTCTGCTAGAGCTATAAAATATGAAACATTAAACATTTTGCTACTTTTGGTAACAAAAGACAAACAAAAGATAATTGTCATCAAGGTATTGAATTTTACCAGTCACAAATCTTTATTTCTAAAGTTCGAAAAAATCAATGTTTGAAAGTCGACTGTAAAAATTAACCAGCCAAATCTTATATGCTGCATGCGTTTTACACCGAATTATCCGTTATATGATGCGTAGTCCGTGGTCCGTCGATCCGGTAATTCGGTAGTCCGTTGTCCATACTGACAACAACGCAGGCTCAAAAATTTAACTTCAAAATGGCGAAGAATGTTTCCCAAACATGATGTTGACACTTTTCGATGTCGTTTATGGTTTTGCTGTGGTTTTATAACTTATTTGTCTTACTCTTACGGGCATAAATTGGAGCTATTACAACAAGGTATCAATGAATATTCTCATAGCAAAGTCAACAGCGATGAACTGCACGATAAATATCGACGAAGAGCTGAATTAAGAGATCGAACTTTTTAAAAATATACTGGATTTGGCCGGATCGCAATGGACCCTAACAATGAGTCCGAAGCACCTAAACAACATGTATGTATCAGCCTTTGCTTTTTTTGTGTCCCTTATTGTGCCTGAAAGTAAAATTCAGAGTTATTGTAGAGAGAAGTGTCCCATTGTTTTTTCGCATTGAAAATGAAGAAAGACAGATGAAACCCTTATTTACAAACTTCATGAAATGTTCTTCAAAAAGCTTTTCCCGATAATTCTAGGATTGTTATAAGCAGAATGATGCTTAGCTGAACATTTGCTGTCTTTTTCTTGCAATTTCATTAGAATTAAACCACTTTTTTAATTACCGAATTTTGATGAAATCGCCAGAAAAACGTATAAATCGTTGAGTGAGGTGCAAAAATTCCTTCATACTAAAAACCTATTTAGTTGCCCAAAAATTTTATTATATTTTTCGTAAGCACAAAGATACTTCTTACTTCTAGTATTAAAACAACGTTGTTAGTTTGTTGCCCATTGGAGATATTAAGATCTAAAATGACCTAATTTTGGCGTCTCGTGAAAATGACGAAACATGCCCTTCACTTACGGTATTGGAAAAGCAACAAATCAAAGTAACTGATTCCAATAACACATTTTGCTACAAGACTGATCAATATAGAATACCATTTAGTAGTTTTTATTGCCTGGCTGCTTTTTTTGTTGTCTTACCACTCGACTAAATTTAGCTAATTAATATGCATAAATTTGTACCAAATGGCCATTTTTCGGGGGGGACCCTACAACTCAGAGAGAATAAAAAATTTTGACCTTATATTTTGGTACATGTATCTACTCATGACCCTCAACCTTTGTGCTGAGTTTGAGCGAAATCGGTGATTTGAGTATTATCACCTCCTGCCTGGTCCTATGGTGGACACTCTCTTAATGATTCTGCAGCGAGCGCTGCAAAATAAAGTTCCATTAGAGGAAACTTATGACTGGAGATTGCCAAATGTTATCGAAGAGTATAAACATGGAATTGTTGACCCTCTCCGAGTGCAGTGAACTGAAACGAAGGATGTTATAATTGTGCTTTACTTATTTTATGCTGCAGTACACGTAAGCTTCATTTGATGTTTTTGTTGTGTTTTTATTTTTGTTGTGTTTTATTTCATTCCGGCTTCAAATTCACTTAATTACAAGTGCCGGCTAAAAGAAATATTCATGTATTTCATTGTAATTTCATTGTTTGTGTTGTACAAAAATAAAGTTTCACTCTTATTATAAAGTTACAATTAGTTTGAATTGGAACAGTTTCCATTCAATAAAGTTTGGTTTTTAATACGCATTCTGTGTCCTTTTGCGTTTGAAGGAAATTTTAATACATTGATAGCAGCGCGAGTGAGTTTATTTGTTCTCACAGACAGCCGCATTTTCTAAAGTATGCGATTGAATTTGCTGGACTTATTTTTGTTACAGCTTCGCAAATCGCAATTTCAGTTTCACTGGCAGTCAAAGATGAGTTTTGTTTGAGGTAGCACTTTACTTGGTTAAAACACAACTCGCAAGTGTTTAGGTGGGGCGAGTAAGCGGGCTGGAAAAGGAGGTCAACGCCATGTTCTTGAAGAATATCTCGTAATACAGCCCCGCAAAATGTCCATGGTGGAACCCGCAGTTGTCCATAATAACTATGTCGCCATTCTCAAGAATCGTTGAGCCATTTACTCTGTTTACTGAAAGAGCTTCATTGAAGAAATTCAACAGCTCCATGCCATTAGAAGGGCCTCTCAGAACATCAAAGTAATCCACTCCGTTTGCGGAATGAAGCAAATTCAGCGTATAATTTGCGTTTGAGGCGTAGCGCTGAATTTCAATCGCAGGTTCGCCGATATAGGAATTACCGTACACGCGATTTCCTGACGTTACAATAACACTACTTTCGTCAAAAAAATGAAGTTTTGTATAGTCATGTTGTCCAATTTGATCAAGAAAGTAATCAGTGTATTCCGTATTTGCCTGTGACAATGATTTTTTGGGTACTTGTGAAACCTTTTTCTTTGTCATTCCGCAGTCTTCCCGAATGCACTTTTTTATTGCAGACTGTGATGGTAATTGACTGGGGAGAGAAATTCCATCTAAAAACAAACGCTGTTGAATCTCACTTGTATACATACTAGGTTTACATATTTTCTCGGACTCCACATATTCAACAACATCTGCTGACATTTTATTTCGAACCGGTGTTTTTCGCGGTCCAGCTAGAGACGTGTTGTTGTCCTCGTAGAACTGAACAACTTTATTTACATATCCGACGCTAACTCGCATATTTTGCGAAATTTGTCTTTGCGAAAACCCTTGATGGTGTAGATCAAGCGCTCTTTCCCGATAAACTTGTGACAGAGCTTTAACATTGTCATATATCCCTTGCTGTCGATTGACACCGAGTTTGCATTGACCTTTCCCGAAAAAGAATAAAAAAACTCGGTAGCAATAAAAACATGAACGATTGCTTGATGCTAGCGAAAAAAGTTGAACTTACCAGCATAATCAGCAGGCCCGTAGGCCATTTTCACATTCGAAAATATATTATAGCCAAGACGCTGACATGTGAAAAAAGCTAACATTATATTTTCCCGCCTCCGCTGTGATTGGACGGCGCCTAAAAAACGCTAATCCTTTTCTTAAAATGAAGAACTCTCATTGGATAATCGTCAAAACAATGTACAAAAAAATGTCAAGTGTTCATGGTTCGAGTGTCCTCGCTGTAATTAATTAATTGGAAACGTAACAAGTTAATTGGAAACGTAACACAACTAATTGGACTTGACTTGACAACAACGTGGTTTTAACGGCAAAACTTTCTGACGAAACTTCGTAAGTGGGCTATGTATAGAATCTTGGGTTGTAAATATTCCTTTTATTGCATGTTCACATTGATTCGTACACAGCCTACTCTGACTGACTGCTAATGCGCATGTCCTGTGACGTAACGGGATACTACATCCCTCTCTTACTTTAAGTAAAAAGTTCAATAAGTCATAACATGAAACTCAACATGCTTCTTCCTGAGCTATCTATAATGTCCAAGCAACAAAAAGGTCCAAGTACTATGCTCTTTGAAATGTTAAGACAGTAAACTTATCAGTCTAGAATGTTCAAAAGGCATAATGTTCAAGTAACATGGTCTTTGAAATGTTCAGGTGCTCTTCTTGCTCTGGCCGATCTGCGAAGTGCAGGTGGTTCAACTGGTACAACTGCAGGCGATTCATCAGGTGTAACTGGTACATGTACTACTGCGGGCGATCCAGTGGGTCCAACTGTAATAGGTGGTCCAGCGGGTTCAGCTGCCTCAATGAAAGGTGAAGATTGATCTTCCTCATCGCTTGGAACAGGGTGGACTGGCATGTTGGGAGGTAGCTTTCTAAAGAATGATGCATTTCTGGTTACAGTGCGCTCTGCATTTTGAGCTGTAATCATGCTTCCTTTCTTTTTCTTGATCTCGAATGGTTCAGGGTTGAATGGTGTGGACATCTTGTTCTGCTTTGGCTGCTTTACCAATACTTTGTCACCAACGTTTAGGTCTGTGCCTTTGGCATCACTGCACTTATCTGCATACTCTTTCATCTTCTCCTTTCTCTTGGCATCAGTTTCTCTGATCTCCGGAGGTGTCTGATCGTACTGCACCCGAGGTAATGTGGACTTGAGCTTTCGCCCATTTAGCAACTCTAAAGGAGACTTTCCTGTCGTGCTGTGAGGAGTTGCCCTGTACTGTCGAAGGAAAGTGAATAATTCTTGCCTCCAGCTCTTGCCTTCAATGACAGCTGTCCAAATTGCCTTTTCTAGCGTCATCATCAATCTCTCCGCCTCACCATTTGCTTTAGGCCACACAGGAGTTATTCTGCGATGTTTGAAACCAAGATGGGTGGCGAACATCTGAAAACTTTCACTGTTGAATGGGGGACCATTGTCCGTTCTAACTATTTCAGGGATACCTTGTCTGGCAAAAATGCTGTCAAGATGGGGAATCACTGATCTGGCGGAGGTTGACCTTATAATCTCCACTTCTGGATACCGACTGAAATCATTCGTCGCGACTAACAAGTAGTCGCCATTCGGAAAGGCACCGCAGAAGTCTATGGAAAGTTCCTGCCAAGGACCTAAAGGCAGCGGGGACATTTGTAGAGGTTCCGCTGTTGGCTTTGGATCATGGTTTGCAGCTTGGCATGGTAGACACCCTTTTACTGCTTCCTCCACCATTCTATCCATCCCTGGAAACCAGACTGAGTTTCGCAGAAAACGTTTTGTTTTGACTATCCCTTGATGTCCAGTGTGGGCTAGCATAATCATTCGACTTTGCAACTTCTCAGGAACTATTATACGGGTTCCTCTCAGAATTACACAATTTGATACTGACAGTTCCTGTTTGATCTGTTAATACTGACTGACATCTTTTCCAACCTCGTGCCATCTTTGGGTTGTTATCACTTTTGCCAGACTCTGCAATGTTTCATCAGCTGCTGTTGCATCTTTAACTTCCTGAAGTGTAACAGCAGGGGGCACAGCATTAGTGGTTACAAAGATAACATAGACATCAACTCTGGACTAACGACTGGGAGTCTTTGCCTGTTTGGGATCCGGATGGCGACTCATGTAATCAGCTGGATTGTCTGCTCCTGGCATGTAAACAACCTTAACTTTGTGACTTAAACGCAGCTGTAATCTTTCAAGTCTTGCAGTAGCTTTGCAAGTGGGGTTGTTAAAAATTGTCTCTAGTGGCTTGTGATCTGTGATTACCTGGAAGGATGATCCATAAAGGTACAGGTGGAAGTGTTCAATTCCCCAGACTACTGCAAGAGCTTCTCTTTCGGTTTGGCTGTAACGGCTTTCGCAATCAGTAAGTGAACGACTTGCATATGCTACAATGTTTGTCCCTCCATCTTCTGTCACTTGCGTAAGGATTGCTCCCAGTCCGACCGGACTGGCATCGACAATCAGCTCTGTTTTGAGCGATGGATTGAAATATTTCATGACTTTTGAAGTTGCCATGCGAGCTTTAAGGCAATCAAATGCATGTTGCTGTTCTGGTCCCCACACCCATTTGGCATTTTCATGTGTGAGTAAACGGATTGGAGCAGAGATGGATGCAAAGTCCTTGATGAAACGTGCAAGGTACTCGGCCAAGCCGAGGAAGCTGAGTGCTTCTGTTGCATTCTTGGGAGGGCTGGCATTGATGAGGGACGAAATTTTCTTGTCATCAGCACTGAGGCCATCTGCAGAGAAGTGATGACCGAAAAGGTCAATGGATGACTGGTTGAACGGACACTTCTCAGGATTTGCAGTTAAGTTGTTTTCTCTCATTCTCTGAAGAACAGTTCGTAAAGAAATGTCATGATCAGCTTGACTCTTGCCAAATACTATTATGTCGTCAGATATGTTTCTAACACCTTCGATCCCTTGGAGAACATCTTCTATGGATTTCTGAAAGACTTCAGCTGCTGAGTTAATTCCAAAACTTAGTCGTTTGTAGCGAAACAAGCCTATGTGAGTAGCGAAAGTAATGATGCTTCGGCATTCTTCATCGAGCTCAAGCTGGTGATATCCTTGGTTTAAGTCTATCTTGCTGAAAACAGTGGCTCCATTCAGATCAACAATCAGGTCTTCTACAGTGGGTACTGGATGCCGTTCCCGTTCTATAGCCTGATTAGCCGCTCTCATATCGACACATATGCGTATTCCGGTCTTCTTTGGGGCTACCACTATTGGGGAGACCCACGGAGTTGCACCTTCAGCTCTTTCTATTATGTCAGGTTCCTCTAACTTGTTTAGTTCAGCCTCGACTTGGTCACGGATGTGAAACGGTAGTCTGCGGTACTTTTGAGCAAGTGGTTTTGCACTGTCATTAATGGGTAGCTTTGCAGTTTTGTCTTTCATCTTCCCCAGCCCCTCAAAGCAATCTTTGTAGTCTTCAAGGATGTTGTCATCTTTAGGTGTGGACACACTGTTTATGATGTGCAGTAGCCCAAGGTCAACTGCCGTCTCATAACCGATTAAATTTCCATCACTACCATCGACAACACAGAATTGCGTGACGGTCGACCTGCTGGTCACGCCTGATTTGATTTCGGCTTGCAACTTTCCAACAACCGGTATAGGCTCAGTAGATCTATAACCATAGATTCGTTTTGAGGTAGGTGTGATGTCAATGTTCTGCAGCTGATTGAAGGAACATGTGTCAATAACATTCACTCCTACTCCTGAGTCAATTAGACATTTCACTGTTTTGCCCCCAATGGTAATGTCAGTTAACGGTTGAATCTTGTCACGCATGGAATGGAGAGTGATACGGTTGGTGTATTCTTCATCGGTGGAGTCTGCCATCGCCATCGTTTACTTCCAAGGTATTGACCTTCTTGGTAGAAAATCTATTTCTACATACTTTGGCAAAATGGCCCTCCTTGTGACAGTGTTTGCAAGTTTCATTCAGTGCTGGGCAAGGTCGTCCTTTGTGAGGGTAGTTTTCTCCACACCTGTAGCATTTTTTGTTTTCAGGCGGGCGCTTTCCTTCTTTGACGGTTTGGACTTCCGTTACTCTGGCTAGCTTTTCCTGCTCCTCGATGCCTTTAGCTTGCATTTCAGACATTTCTAAACCACGACCATAGTCGAGTAAAGCCTTGAGATCCATGTCTTCTCGTAGTGCTCTTCGCCGTAAGCGTGACGATAAACAGGACCTGACAATGTGTGTTTGATTTCTTCGTCTTCTTTGTCGAACTCGCATGTTTGAGCCAGACGTGTGCAGTAGGTATCTAGAGATTCACCGGAATTCTGAGTGGCATTTCTGAACTTGTAAATTTCATAGGTTTTGTTTACCTTTGGCTGGAAGTAAGCGTTCAAGGCAGCGACGGCTTTGTCATATTCCTTGTCTTCTCCTCGATCTGAAAGCGTTTCAAATACGTCACTCACTTCTTCACCAGCGGAGTATAGTAGCAGCGCTCTCTTTCTTGTTGTATCTTTGATATCATGAGCGGCGGGATACATTTCGAATCGTTTCAGCCATTTTGTCCAACGTGGGCTGACTGAAGCGTCGTCTTCGTGTACTGAAAATGCGGGAAATGGAGGCAAGACAGTCGCCATTTCGCTCCGGTAGTCGTGAGATTGTTTCTTGTAATCCTCGTCGCCAGATATAGAATCTTGGGTTGTAAATATTCCTTTTAATACATGTTCACATTGATTCGTACACAGCCTACTCTGACTGACTGCTAATGCGCATGTCCTGTGACGTAATAGGATACTACACTATGTGCATGCTGTTTCACCCATAAAGAAGGCCACACACTCAGACAAAAAATACTTCAACTGCACTCTGCAGAGAAAAGATGATATTGTTCGTGCTGTCTGCTTAACACCACAAAAACAGGCTGAAGTCTATACATTACAACAAACAAAGTCTCTCGTGAAGATAACAAATTACTCAAAGTCTTCAAACGAAGATATCATCATCAACCACAGGACTAGAATTACCCCCAATGAAGCAGCCAACATTGATTTTGATTACTCTGACGAATTGACAGCAGCTGGTTTCATAAACAACATCTCATCACTCAACAACTGCTTCAGAACAACTTGTCACCGTAAAGGCAGAGGTCGTACAGATAGCTAGTGCCAAAACAGTCATTACCCAGCATCAAGGTACACTTATGAAACAAGAAATTTGAATAAGAGACACCACCAGTTGTATTAAAGTGATAATATATGTAGATAGCCTGAGCCTAACAGCGTCGCTCTTTGAACAGAAAGCCGATGATAAACTTAACTGAGGTGAAAGGTCGGAAGCACAAGAATAAAATTCACGACCGGGCTATCTTTTAATTTTAGCAATTCTCAAAAACAGACTTACGCGACCGTTTGCACAGTACATTAGACCGTACAAAAGTTCACAAAAACAACTTTTTCTCCGTCTAGAATAATTAGTACGACTAATTTTCAAATAAAATACACCTGCTGCTTATAAAATTGTCCGAGAAACTGATTTGGAAATCAAAATTGCAAAAAATACACAAACATATTTGCATAAGAGGAATTCGCATAAGACCACACGAGTAAAGTTTACAACTATAAAATCCAAGTCTTGTTTTGTTTTGTTTACATAAAATCGCTTTTCAACCTATGTAATGAATGAAAAAACACATAAAAATGGACAACACAATCTTCTTTCGAAAAATTTTATTCAAATCTCCATAAGTTTATGTTTAAAAGCAAAACGCGAATTATTAAGAGCTCATCGAGGCCGAGATGTCTCCGATGAAAGAAATCAAAACAACTGAATTTAATTGAGCGTGTTATAAACAATTCTCCCGAAAACTAGCGAGAACACAAAAAAGTCAATCACAGATTGATATCAACATAAATTCACGTCGAAAAATGTATTTTATTGTACCTTTAAGTCCCTCCACTGCTTGGAAATTGTTTAAATCTCCGCTTCTTCAGTTCTGAAACCCGAAGTGACAAACATCTTCCCGCATTGCTCCCATCCTCGAAGCAAGATTTTACCTCTGAAAGCCCTTCTGTTTCCACTATAGCGGATTCTGAGTATCCCTTAATTAGTATCCCTGTCTTGAGTAGCAAACCGCGAAAAAATTCAGGAGAATAACGACTTTAATTTAAACGGTTTTCTCCGCTAAACACAGCAGTGTTTTCCCAGGTGACGTGAAATTGCAAAGATCCCAGTTGTTGGGTGGCGTCATACGCGCATGTTTTGCGACGGTCTACGCGCCCGCGAGTTAGCCCTAAGCGACGGCGACGGCGGCGGCAGTGTGACAACGCCTCACGCGCCCGCGAAACATTCCGCTAGCCATGACCATGAAAAATGATGGCCATGGGTTCTATGGTTCTCTGGGTCTATGAGTATGCTCTTAGCCCAAAGAAAACATATCTTCTTAAAAACCTCAAACTGAGAGTAACCAGAAATAAAAGATACCTGAATACTCCAAAAGATGAAAAATTTGAGTCCACGGAGACAACTCCATTCAAGAACCCATTAATAGATGTTGAGATTGATTTGGCTATTATGGGATCATCGATCCTCAACGGTAAAATCATTGGAATACATCAAGCCACCAAAACTATTTGCTGCATTTCATGCAAAAAAAAGTTAACTCCTTGTCCAGGTAACAACGATCTTGGGAAATGTGAAGAGTGCAGCATTACACAAATCACCAGTTCCTGTGGAATACAGTGGTATATGCGAGTCCTAGTACAATCAGCAACGAACCCGTCTGAAAAGCGCCGCTTATCAATTTTCAATCAACAAATCCAGGAACTGTTGAAAAGCCTGAACATGACGATAAATGCTAGCACTGTTAGTGAAGCAGACATGACACTTGCAATACTGCGGGCAAGCAAACCGATCAAACTAACATACGACTCCGATACTAACAAAGTCCCAGGCATTACAAATTGAGTATCGAAAACACTACTACGTGACCTGTTGTATTACTCTGTTGTATATTATATATACTGTTATATATCTGTTCTGAATCTTTTACCTAACTATTGCAGATGTACTGTTGCCATTAAAGTTCAATTCAAGTTACAGCTGAAAAAGAGATTTATTTTCTTTAACTTCAGTTTAGACTCACAATACAATATTTTAACTTTGAATCACTAGAGACTAACTGAAATCTTCAGCAAACAAGTAAACTAAAAATGATTCCTCTTATTTCCTTTTATTGCGCCCAATTTAAAACGACCTTATCCATTTTGAAAACCATTGAAGAGGTGAAGTATAGAAAACAGTAGTCTGAAGCTATCAAAAATGACCTGATAATGGTTCGAACCTCGGGGTGGAACCTTCAGGCAATCACCCCCTCTATTCCCATAGCTCCTACACAAACGTAGTCACGCAAAAAATCATGCAACATGCCATTGCACTCCTCTCTAACCCTTTCTTCTTTACAAGCCAAAACAGGGCTAACTTGTAGTCTAAAGTGTGCAACCACTCACTTGTTAAGGGGAATGGGGGATAGTTTCTGTGTAACACCCAACTTACTCCTCTAACAAAAAAAAAAAGACTTCCCTTCGAACGCACTTATAATCCCTGATTACTACTAGTTTTAGACGTTTTCGTGGTTTGGAAAAAGGTTTTAGTGAAAAATCGAGCTGTGAATCGAAGTGTTTGTTTGCAGACCATGAGCTATCCGAACTTATGATTCAAACGCCGCCAGCATTTCATTTTTGTACCTTTGACCATTCAGAACTGCTTTTTTTTTGATTAGCGAAAGTATTATGCGAATCATCTTTCCGGATAAGATTGGCATTCTATTACACAGGAAAAGTCGGCAATTTTAGACAACATAATAAAAATAGGTTGCTGAATTGAATTATTTTGTGATGTTTATTATATTTTCGCAGACGCTAGCCGGTTCCGCGCCGTAATTAGGTCTAATTAGGATACAATAAATCGCCAAGACTTTCAGAAGCAGAAAATCACTGAATTCTGATACGTGTTTGACTCTTTTAATCAAAGGAAAGACATTTTCATTCAAGGAAATACGAGTTTCATTCAAAAGTTTCGACCTTTTAAAGAAAAAATATTTTTGGACCCAGTGGTCATATAAAAAGAGCTTGCTATCAAATTACATTTTACATGAAATTTGCATAAAACAAAATTATGTATTTGCGACAACACTTTGAAGAAACTGTGAAGCCTTTTTTAAAGAACCAGCTTTAATTTAAGTTATGGAAACATTTCATTTCGATTTGGTCTTAAAATTACGGAGAGGTTTTTAGGTAATGCGACACGCAACGTTTATTTACAAAATGTTTGACCAATTCATAGCAATTACCACCAAAGATTTGAAAACTTTAAAATAATCCCGGAATCAGAATCAGGCTAACATAATATCTGAGCTTGTTTTCTGGCTGCCAAGCATTTACTGGAAGTTACAAACTTCGATCGTCACTCAGTTTACAAATTACGTTTCATATTTCGCAAATTGATTAGGTAATTGAAAATGAAATTATCATTATTTGCAACTGTCATGTTTTGGCTGCCGAGGACTATTGTATCAACAACTGTTTCGGTTTCTGGAACGGTCATGTTGATGATCAACGACATTTTAGTTTTGGACAAAAAATGTGTTTTTTGCTGCGTAGCAT
Source organism: Cladopsammia gracilis (assembly GCA_022457155.1). Lineage (NCBI taxonomy): Eukaryota > Metazoa > Cnidaria > Anthozoa > Scleractinia > Dendrophylliidae > Cladopsammia > Cladopsammia gracilis. The sequence goes on along the minus strand of JAJGOT010000164.1, from coordinate 1,042,388 downwards.
TGATCATAACAGTACAGGTAACATGGCTGACACGGCCACTGCCCGGATGATATGGCTGTGCGCGTTCGGTTCTGGCCATACATTGGAGATGTGTCGTGTGTCTATTACTTTCAAATGGTTATTTATGTGACAAGTGTTCCAGTATGGGAAATGAAAGAGTGCTTAAAAATGTTAACCAACAAACGTTTCGGGAAAAACCCCTTCATCACTGTGTGGGTTGGTAACATGGCAACCAAGTTACCAACACACTGATTAAGTGTTTATCCCAATATAGTCTGTGGATTAATTCATTCACGTACTACAACTAAAGAGATTTGTATGGATAAAATTCAATCAAAGCTGTTGTACAGTATTTTCATCTCTAAAATTTACATTAAGCCAACGACATCAGGAAAATACGAAGATTAATTTAATATTGATACTTTCTCGCTAGATCTAACTGCCTTCAAAATTACTTTAGATAGACTACGCGGCGATATTCCAACTGCCATTCAAAATAACTTTAGATATTACTGAGACTGCGAGTTTCAGTTTAAGTGTTACATTGAATTTTCTACACTAATAATATTCTTTTCAAATTTAAAAGGGTAGATGCTCCGTTTCATTCAAATTGTGAGGACGTTTCAGAAACGTTAGAACAATTTCTTTATTACTTCCCATGAGTTCTAACCTTTTGAAATGAAGTGGGAATTATGCTTAGGCAACACATACCATTTAGGGGATACTTTGATATTACAGACATCTTTTTCGGAATACAAAATCAAGTGTCTTACAATGTTCTGATCAACTATGTCATTCTGCAGAAAAAAGATCTGATTTTTATCTGTAGACTAAATCACAAACGCCATCTCGGAATTTGTTTTATTGTATTTACAACTGTTTCGGTTTCTGGAACGGTCATGTTGATAATCAACAACATTTTAGTTTAAGAAAAAATGTGTTTGTTGCTAAGTAGCACTCAAAATAGGTAAGAAATAAAATTAAAATTATTGTTCATGTGAAAAAATAGAGTGCTTAAAAATGTTAACCAACATATGCTGCATATGCTGCATATGTTTCGGGAAAAACCCCTTCATCAGTATTTTGGTAACATGCCGAACAAAAGGAGTTAAACCGCCATGTTACCGAAACACTGATGAAGGGGTTACAGTAATATCCCCCAAACGCCTGTGGATTAACATGTTTAAGCACTATTTTCATTTCCCATATGAACAATTGTCCCAACTGTTAACATTTCAGTTTTGCGTTGCGCGGTTCAGAGTCAGCTTTCAACTTGATATTCACTGAGCGAGATATAAATTGTGGCTTTGTTATTTTTAACGTTTTACTAATCAAGTAAACAAAATGAGCAGTAATACACTGATAGAGGTTTTTGGACACATTATGTTCAGTTTCACACGAAGTGTAACAGAGCACTACGATCCAGAAGAACCTGAAATCACGGCAGAGTCTTTTGGTTACAATCCCCTGGAAAGCACAGGTCGAGAATGGTATTGCCATCCTGTTGATGAGCTTATTTACCAAGAATACAGCGACAGAGAAGCCACATTCTTAGACTATCTACCATCTAGCAGTCTTGATGTTAAAGTGATTGACGCATGCTCAACGGAGCAAAATGAAGAAACACGGGACCATCATCAGCGAGATGACGACAGAGCCATGGCTTGGAAGCAACTGAGACCATCCGCTCTCCACACAGTTTGTAAATCAATGTACATTGGAGCTTTGATTTCGCTTTTAACCGCTCTCTTCATAGGGACAATATACACGATGGTCTCTTATCTCTCGTTTAAGACTGTGCAGGATTGTCAGTTTCATTCATTCAACTCAGTTTCAATACAAGTGCAGTGGGTAAGAACTATTTCGGACGCAATATCTTGTTTGTTTATAGACTTTTCGTTCTTTTCACTTCTGCTTTTGCTTTTTCGTCCATTTCAGTTAAATGGGGTGAAAGGAAAACTGTTTCTCGTTTGTTGCCTTGCTTACTGTGTGGATGTACTTTATCGTGTTGCTCTTCAACTGCTTGGGATATCTCATTCATACATTTCTAGACCACAGAAGATACCTCTCAACGTTCTGTTTCTTACAAGTACATGCTTGCAAGTCTACGTTGTAACGAATCATTTCTGCACACGTTCAAGTAAACGGAAGTTGATTCTCTTCTTCAAACTGATAATACCAGGCTTTTTTGGTTTCTTTACTTATGTTATCATAGCATTATTCATCTATCCAGCATATAACAAACAAAACAAAGAAGGCAAACTCATCATCGCACTCTTCGCTCCGCTCATTGGCGTTGTGGTCAAGGTAATCTCGCGAGTTTGTGTTCAGCAGTTGTATAACATTACCCATCCGGGATATTCTCATGTCTTGTTGTCGCATTTCTATTTTGGGTTAGCGGTTATGTTTCGAGTTTTACAAGCAGATCTTGAAAGTTTAAAATCCATCGCCATTCTAGGAATAATTCACGGCGCTGCAGAAGTCATAGAAAGAAGCACAATGGTTTTGATTGATCACATTTGTCATCTGCTGTGGAAAAGAACATTAGCACCTTGGGGACGTTTTCGTACTCCTCGCCACGAGAGACTAATGGCTGATATCGCTATCATGAGCATGTTGTTTGAATCAACTGCTATTGTGTCTGTGAATGGATACTTATACATATATGAATTTGTTTACTTACAAGACAAGTCCCTTTTAACTTTACTACAATCTTTTGCCATCCACACTTCAATTCAGCTTGTGATTGAATGGTTTTTTATCAGCGTGTCTCTAGCGATCGAGACTCATTATCAGAATATGGCTGTCATGGCTGTTTGGCGAAGACGATGGAAAAGATACATTATAGTGGCGGAGCACTTGCCAGGCCGAAGGCCTGGCTGCGCAGCTCCATACTCATAGAACCTTCCCCTCATTTTTCATGGTCATGGCTAGCGGAATGTTTCGCGGGCGCGCGTGTGCCCATCCACCGCCCTCCGCCGTCGCGCAGGGCGAGCTCGCATGTTGAAACCAAAGCGAGGCTTTGTTTTTCGCGCGGCTACACGGCCGAATGCCACGTCAGCTGGGAAAACACTTCAGAGCGGAGAAAACGGTTTAAATTAAAGCAAGAGATTATAAATTTCAAATTATTTTCTCTTGATTAAAGTCGTTAAATTCCTGCATTTTTTCGCGGTTTGCTTAAGTCACGTTTCACATTTTTCAAACAGTGGTCAAGACCGCATTTGAAGCTTCGAAACTCTGCAAATCAAGCCGATTTGGAGGAATATAGAGCTAAGTGCTTATTTTTAAACCTGGTTTCGTTTTAAGCTTAACTTAAGCTTAAATTTTGAGTTAAATTTTTGTGCTTCCGACCTTGTCACCTTTCAGTTTAATTTTTGTGCTTCCGACCTTTTCACAGTTTAAAAGCTTAATATCATTAGTTTACTGTTCTACATTGTGCATTTTTGGCGTGCATTTAAAAAGGCTTCACTTTTGAATAATTAGGTTATATGATGGTTGGGAGAAACATGACAGAAGAGCAGAAACGAAAGAAGAGAGAAAGAGACCGAGAACGACAAAGGGAACGTAGGAGAAACAGAACGGAAGAACAGCGTCTAGCAGACCTTGAAAGAGACCGAGAACGAAGGAGACACAGAACGGAAGAACAGCGTCAAGCAGACCTTGAAAGAGACCGAGAACGACAAAGGAAACGGAGCAGAAACAGAACAGAAGAACAGCGTCAAGCAGAGCTTGAAAGAGACCGAGTACGGAGGATAAACAGAACGGAAGAACAACGTCAAGCAGAGCTTGAAAGTGACCGACAACGGAGGATACACAGAACGGAAGAACAACGTCAAGCAGAGCTTGAAAGACACCGAGAACGGTGGAGAAACAGAACGACAGAAGAGCGTCAAGCAGAGCTTGAAAGAGACCGAGAACGGAGGACAAACAGAACAGAAGAACAGATTCAAGCAGCGCTAGAAAGAAACCGAGAACGACAAAGGGAAAGAAGGAGAAACAGAACGGAACAACAGCGTCAAGCAGCGCTAGAGCGGCTTCGAGGAATGAGCACTGAAGAACAGCGTGAACGAGACCAAGAACTGCAACACGAAATAGAGAGGAACGACAGTATGGAGGAGCAGCCTGAAGCATACAGAGAACGCCAACAAGGTACATGTACAGTATATTTAATTTTATTTTGCAGATTGACTCTGTCGTATTTATTTAAGTGCGTCTTTCGATGTTTTGATTGTCGTAAAAATGCCGGGGAAACATGCTACATGTGTTACAATCTCAATATCTGACAATATTATAGGCATCAAACACAGTTTAAAAAAAATCACTCTCAAATCAAAAGATATTCTCGAAAATTGCTTGATTTGAAAATAATCTACTCGTGATGACAATTTTTCAAATCAATTCATGTCAAAAAGCCAAAATTAAGCTTATGTTTTATTATGACAATTAATTATTGCCTCCAATTTACAAATTTCTATACCAAGGTCCTAAAATTTGGAATTCTCTACCAGCAATAATTACCTATATATCATGCTTCCTATCTTTAAGAAAAGTTGTTACAGTTTTTCATAAAACAGTCCTGAATTGGCCAAGCACATGTATGCGCAGCACTAGTTTATTGAATTTGTTTACATCGGGGAAGTAAGGTACATGTAGAGTCAATTCAATTATTTTTTGTAGATTGACTCTGTTCTATTTAGTTAAGGTTAATTGAGACCAAATTTCGTAGATTTTTACATTGTGTGAACCAAGCATTTTGACAAAAATAATAAACTGTTGACTGGCATGCTTTTGTGTTACAATCAGTATTATAGGCATAAAACAAAGTTAACAAATCACTCTCCAATCAAAACATATTGTCGATGATTGCTTTATTTTGAAATAATCTACTCATGATTACTATTTTTCAGATCATTTCATGTCAAATAGCCAAATTTGTTTTATTATGACATTTACAGTCAAACCAGATGTTCTTTTGATGGCAACTTTGCAAACTTCCGCCGCAACATTGGTATTTTGATTTACAGTTTCCTTTGAGCAAGTTGGAAGTTGTTTTTTATTTTATTTTTTATTTTATTTATTTTGCCACATACAATGAATTACAAGGAGAAAAAAAAGTTAATAGGTAATAGTAATTGGACTGAGTGGAGTACAATTCAGGGAGTAATCGGGCGAGTAATTTCAAATCGGCCGAGCGCGTAGCGCGAGGACGATTTGAAATTACGAGCATGATTACCCCTGAATTGTACGACACGAAGTTTGATTACTAATTAATCAAATCAATAACAAAATTCGAGATTAAAAAGTCTATGTGGAGTTTTTTGTACTCAAAACGTCAAGGATATTTTCTATTAGTATGAAAGCAGGAGGAAACAGTGAGAAAAAGAACCCATTTAAGTGCACCTGATTGACGCGCACGCAATGTAGGTGTCCAATTACAGCTATCCAATTACAAAAAGTTGTGATTGGATAGCTGTAATTGGACACCCAAGTGACCGCGCGCCAATTACGTAAGAAATAGGCCAGATGACCATTATTCTCTCTCTTTTCTCAACCGAGGTGTTATTATTGCGATGTACGTGAGCCATAACTGAAGGACGTGTTTTCACAAAATTCGCAATTTGCAACTGACAACAAGTTTGAAATAACAACTTGCTCGCGAAAGTTGCAACTTGCTCGCATAACTTCCAACTTGCTCAAAGCAAACTGTCAATCAAAATACCTGTTTGCAAAGTTGCCATCAAAAGAACATCCGGTTTGACTGTAATTATTGCCTCCAATTTACAAATTACTCAACCACAGTCCTAAAATTTGGAACTCTCTAGAGGGTGGTAAAGGGGTGGTCTAGATCACGTTTCACGAAAAATAAAATCGTCATTTCACGTTTCACAGAGAATAAAATGGCCATTTCACGAAAAAAATTAAAACATTCCTTACTTTTTGCTAATTAAATTACATCCAAAGTACAGCTTTGTTTGTTGTCTTCACCGACCATTCACTCCTCGTTCTTCCTGATGTAAAAAGAAAGCCGAGTTCTTTGTTTTGCTGATGTTGTGTAAAGTTACCTAACCTTGTAGAGTGACCTGGGGTCCAGAATGACGATCCTGATTTTGCATTCCACGAGGACTTTCTTGCAGATGAAGAGAGATTCCGTGTAGTGGACACAGCCACAACTCGGGCTCGAGCAAGAGAAATGATCAGACTACGTGCACTAACAGAAGAAACTCGGAATCGACAGTCTCTGTCACCAGCATACCAGGAGGAGACATTCCGTAGACTTGTGGTGTGGGCACAATCCATGAGTCAGTAGTGCAGTGTGAAGCCTGACAGACTCTGATATTTATTGTCGAAATTAATTGACATGAAGAATGTGGAAACAGTGTGAGCAACATTGCCCAGGCAACAGTAGAGTCAGAGGAACCAGACATCACTGTGTTCAAATGTGCAAAACATGAGATGCGCGTGGAAGAAACTTAGTTTTTTGCGTGATTTCAAAAGCAGCATTATGCCATCAATCAATCAGATTTTGCTCTTTCGCTTTCGGCTGAGTCAGTTTAAGTGTTTAATGGCATCAGTTGTCACTTTCATTGTAACAGTTGATTGATTGCATTGTGAGGCAAAATGCCAAACATTACTACGTGAAAATGATGACATTGTCTGGGAACAATGTGAAAGCTTTTTCCTACATTCATAGAAATTGTCACATAGTCTCATAATATAATGGCACTAATAATTTGACTGTGCCAGGTTTTCTCCACAAAAAAGAATAAGCAGATGGCAGCTAGCAAAAATGGAACTTATAGTTTGACTGTACTGTGCCAGCTCTTCTTAATAAAAAAGAATGGGCAGATGGCCATGCGAAAACTGTTAGCAGATGCCAGCTCTATGGTTAATGTTATTGAGCAGATGGCAGCTAGCAAAGATGGCTCTGATATGCTGGGTAATATGTACCATAAGATTAACAAAAATCCTGCCCTTGTTTATCTTTATAAAAGAAAATTGCTCTGCACTGAATGTCTTCATGTGACTTTCATAAACTGCTTCAATTTGTGAATCAGTTCAACAAAAAACATCATCTGAAGATATCTTAAGATATCAGCAAGAATACAACTCATGTATTTGTCTACTGAAGAGGAGAACTTTTATGACCTTAATGCCTGCATGAATATAATTTGTTCAAGAGGACTAATTTTTTCTTAATTTTATGGTACAGTATATTAAGAGAAATTACCAGACAGCATGAGCCATATATATGTAATCTAGTGACAATTGATAGCCAATTGTTGGCTACATGCAGACTAACGAAAGCCTTGAAATTTAGAAAAAAAGTTCCCGTATCTATCCCTTCCATTAGGTAACTAATAATTAATTTTGCATTATTTCTTTGACTATAGGTCACATACATGAATGTTTCATATTATGCACTTGTTATCAGTAAGAGTGTGGTCGGAGTAATTCAGGTGAGATGTCATATAAAAAACACTGATTTCCAGCTAGTTGTACAAATAACTAATTTTCTAAGTGCACATATTGATCTTTGTTATTTTTGATATGCCATGACACTGCACTAGAATGTTGGTGGGCATAACAATATAAGGTTAATCAACAGCAAGTCAATTTATTCAAGCAGGGCAAGAAGATATTTTGCCCTTGGAAACTGCATATGAACCCCATGGTACTTGATCAAGTCCATCCCATATTAGCTCAAGCATAATACATGTACATGTAATATATAATTTCCCACCTTAACCTTCTACATGAATAATGAATTCAGAATATAATTCTCTTTTTTAATACAGAACACAGAGGTGAACACAATTGCCATTCAAGTCTTATTGTTGCCTTCCCATCAATGACATGAAGGTGAGAGGATAAAACTAAAACAATGCTTATTAGGTTTCATTAAGGTCAGGCAGGAAAGATATCCATGAATAAATTCATATTAGGCAGATTTTTGGCAGGGGAACCTGTATTGCTTTAAAAATCTTTATATCTTGGACACTTGAAAGCTGATTCTGCTAAAAATTAACAGAGATATGGAATTATACCAGGATTAATAAATGGATCACAATCTCTAGCTATGATGAAAGCAACTTAAGTTGAATTTTGCATAAAACAAAGTTTAGTGTCTAGTTTTGTCCTTAAAAGAAAGACAAAGCTACCAACTCAACTCTGTGATCAGTCAAAACCTCTTTTGTGTCACTACTGATTCTGATTTTGTTATTTCAACTTTCATTCAAAGTTATTACCTTTTAAAAGTACACAATTTCCCATTATTTAGACTTTGATACCTTCATTTTTCTCCTAGAAAGCCTATTAAACAATTTTATTTATTTTTTTTTGTTTTGCCACACACAAATTACAAGCAGAATAAAAAACGATATTTAATAGGTTAATTAACATTAAATTTAAAATTTATACATAACTTGGGAGGAGTGACTGTGGCGGGGAAATCTCCAAGAAGCCGAGCTTATGAGGAATAGAGATACCCCCGACGGGCAATTTAAATTTAAATTCAACTTTGACACAATACAATACACAGAATATACTCCTGTTTTCCTGACCCTGCAGTACCAGCTCATGAGATTCAATATGTGTGCTAAATTATTAGACCAAAAAAAAAACAAAAACAATAAGGCCCTTCCCTAGCTCACATTATAAATTTCCCCAAATTCACTTTTAATGACCCACACTCAGACAAGACTGAGTGCTCACATAATATTTATAGCACCTTACAATAAATATATGCCATCAGGGATGTGGCATGGGAGGGGGAATGTATCGTGCCTTTCATTTCTTATCTGACCCTAAGTTAATATTCATATGTTATGTTCATTTTTTTCTACAGATAACATGGAAGGACACAATATCACACTTTTTCGTGGAGTTCGTATTGGTCAATATAAAGAAGTTCACTGAGGAGTCAACATTGTTTATTACAGACTGCTAAGATGCAGCACTTACAAAAGAACTTGACTGCTTTGTGTTCTTAAGAAGGGGTTCAAAGAAAACTCTTTTGAAACCTTTTTCTTGTTGCATGTCCTTAAAGCTGTTGTATCAAACCAAACAGTCTGCTTTCAAACTCAATCAATTACTAAATTAAAATCAATAGCCCTTTTCACGCTTAACCTCTCTCGTTTGCATTACAACAAAAGTCTATGTTGTTGCGAGGCAATTTCAGGCAATAGGCCTTATTCACGATAGCCGCCATGTTGGTTTCAATATTATTATGCAAATTTACCATGTGATTTCTGAGGGGGCAAACAACTCAAACTCAGGTGATTTCAAACCAGTTATTTATTTTACCACAATTGCCGCTAAACTCGCAATCTGATTGGTCGACGTGAGTGGTAAATGAGAGTCCAGACAACGGTGCTGACGCTAACATCACGTGCGCTTGAAAACAACCAATCAGATTGCGAGAAAGTTATAGACAACGCTTGCTCTTTCTTTGCTGTCACGTTTTGTAACAAGACTTCGATTTTTCCTTGTATTTTTTCTAAATATTGTTGTAAAAAACAAATTTACACCGGTTTTCCGTGGTATGGACTCTTATTTACCACGATTTACGTCATCACATGGTCAAAATTTGTTGCTGACTCACTCGGCTGCGCCTCGTGAGTCCACAACATTTTGACCATGTGATGACGTAAATCGTGGTAAATAAGAGTCCACACCACGGAAAACCGGTGTAAATTTGTTAAATCTATACAAACAATTACAGGACTGAGTAGCTTGAATGTTATCAATAAATTATTCAATCAGTAATGTTGAGACCCAGAGCATTTGTTATTATTTTTTCAAAAATTGCACCATCATGCACAAATAAAATTTATAGCTTGAATGCTTATTTGTCACCCAAATGACAACAAGATATGACTATTTTTCAAACAACTGTGTGTCATTCAGCCAATCAGCAAAACAAAAAAAAAAACACGGGTATTTGCTGATCAGCCAAAGACTAATAGGAAATATCACAAAATGACATCTGACAAGTCAGTCAATATCACAACAAAACAGGAAATATCAAATAACCCATCAACTTTAGTAGTTATTTATTCAAATATTTTAGCACATTTTCCTAAAATAAAACTGAATCGTGATTTATTTTGTTCCTATTGGCTATTTATTTATGCATGCCGTATTTTGTATTGTGTAGCTCATTTCGAGTTCATGATCATGCAAAATTTAGGCTTTATGAAGCAGCACAAATAAATGTATAAACGTATTGCTTCTTTCATAGCAGTTAAATTAACGACCCAAATTTGTCAGAAATCGCCTAAAATGCCTGATTTTCCACTGCATGCCAATAAATGGTGCTACACCGCCATTCAGTGGTCTCTGTTATTCAAAATTTGGTACCTGCTATTGCAAACCTCAACAAAAACCCTGCAATACGCATGGTTTTCTGCTGGTCGAGGAATGAATGAAGCAGAAAATGTTTTTCTCGAGTTTGCTAAATTATAGGTTTTCGGTTTTATCCCATTTCAGCATAAGTGCAATGCAATAGTTATATCAATTATCCTTGTTTTGTTTGTAGTATCATGGGATATTTTAACAAGTTGTGCTGTATTTCAAAAAATACAGAATGTAACTTTATGTTGTTACAGAAAAAACAAACAGTATAATTAGGATTAGTAATTATAGTAACTGGACTGGGTGGAGTACAATTCAGGGAGTAATTGGGCAAGTAATTTCAGATCAGCTGAGCCATAGCGCGAGGACGATTTGAAATCACGAGCAAATTGTTTGGTGGACGTCAATCAAAGGAAACCTGTTAACATTGTTTTTTTAAATTCTGACTGGATTTCAAACAATTTTTCCAAAAAGAAACAGTAAACATTTTAAAACAAATTTCAAAGGCAATAACAATATAAAGGAAAGATTTCATTCAACATGATAAAAAACTGGTGCTTCTTGCAACCGCGGCTTTATGATTGTCATCATGCATCACATGCGGTGAAGTTTAAAAGTTCTATTCTAAAAACATGGTTTCTGGAAACAAAAGCTTTTCTTTAAGTTTAACCTGGCTTGGAAACCAAGTTTAGAAAAGTTTCAATTGTTGATTTTTAGCTCTGTTTGCGTGAAATCCTGCCAGAATCTAAAATAATTTTAATTTCTTTTCTTTGATAGACATCCACTAACGTTTTGAAGGCAATGGGTCACAGGTTATTGGTTACTGCTGTCAAAAACAAAATTAATGGTAAAAATTAAAAAAGAATTCACCGGCGGCCACCCCTTTCTCTTCTAGCACCTTTCTTGGTGATAGGAGGGGAGGGGCATTGCCACCTAAGGTGGCCTGCTCATCCACAGTTAAAGCAAGTTTCTGCAAAAGAAAATAATAAAAGAAAATTAGGAATGTGGAATGCAGTAATAAAACATCGGAATACAGAGAACAAAACAAATTAAAAGTCCTCATGATCCCTACTGCTTTCACATAAATAGCTGGTATTATGTCATTAGAATATAGCTGCAGACTACACACCTTTGATTTTTTATAGATGTACGGCTGGAAATTAAACGGCACATGCTCACCACCCCTTACATGGCAATAATTTTTTTAAAATCACATTCTAAAGTAATTAAAAGAATATGGTGTTCCCATGTTTCCTCAAAAATCTTCTGATGTCAAGAAAAACTGCTGCTGGGCTAGTGGACAAAGCAGATCATGACTGTTCACAAATTTCTCTTTGAAAACATGGAACAGTGTTCAGACTACAGTAATATTGTTGATAATTCTAAACACCACACACGCCATGCGTTATTTAACAAATAGATTCCATTTGGCCGTGTATCTGTTTAGTTATAGATGACAGGTGACGTCAAAATGTGGTAAGAACAAAAAGGTGGCGCACGAGCCGGAGGCGAGTGTGTCACTGATGTTCTTACAACATTTTGACGTCTTCTGTGATCTATAACTGAACAGACACACGGCCAAATAGAATCCATTTGTTTCATACAATGAACAGAAAAGTAACAATACTAAAATTACTAACTTGTCTCGCAGCGCCCGGCTGTTCGAAGATTTGTTCCAGTTTAGGTATTTTTCAAGTCGCCAAGAACACTTGAATTCTGTCAAAAACTCAAAATTATTTACAACTTCATGAAGAAAACGGCCAATGGGTGTCGTGTCGCGTTCAGAATTAAGACGTTCCTGCAGCTGCAAACACTTGAGTTAAACACTTTAGTTGATTACAGTTGAAATCCTTTCACACTTTAGGTGAATCATGTTTGCCAGATCATTTCAAATGCAGTTAATATGATCATCTGTCGCCTTTTTCTTTCACTTAAACGATGACAACAATGCGTTCTTTCAATGACCACATATAAACACACCAAAAATAGGTAGTATACCATGGTGAGAAATGGCGAATCAGGTATCAAAAGGTATCGATTTCTACCATGTCGATTATCGAGTAAATAAAGGCTCTGACTAAGTATTAATGCCCTGAATAGATTTAAAACCTTACAAACTACATCTTTTAAATTAATTTAGTTAACCATATGATATCTAAAATATAATTCTCGGCGTGGTAAATTTTAAGATCAACATACCGTCCTCTTACCATGGTAAACCATGGTGAGAAATAGCAAATCAGGTATCAAAAGGTATCGATTTTTACCATGTAGATTATCGAGTAAATCAAGGCTCTGACCAAGTATTAATGCACTGAATAGAGTTAAAACCTTACAAACTGACCAAACTGCATCTTTCAGCTTAATTTAGTTATAACCAGATCATATCTAGTGGCTATATGGCCGGTAACCGGTCAAGGTGTTGAAAACACTAAATGGCCGGCAGTTCTATATTCTCAGTAAATTTCACAAAATCGAAAAATTCCAGCTAATCTAAACTATCATATGTCGATTTAGAAAAGTCAAGCGATCCTGAACTTTTCAGCTCGACTGCCAGTCAAGGTTTTCAAAACACTAAATGGCCGGCAGTCCTATATTCTCAGTAAATTTGACAAATCGAAAAAATACAGCCATTCTGAACTATCATATGTCGTGATCCTGATCAAACGAGCCGGTTTTGTGGGATTTCTATATCACGAAACCATGTTTTGTGACACTTAAAACTTTTTTCAGCTCGACTGCCGGTCAAGGTTTCCAAAACACTAAATGGCCGGCAGTTCTATATTCTCAGTAAATTTCACAAAATCGAAAAATTCCGGCTAATCTAAACTATTGTATGTCGATTTAGAAAAGTCAAGCGATCGTGAAATGCTTTATAGATCTCAAGTCTAGTGTTTGGTTTACCCTGGGCTCAGAAGACGAAACCATGTTTTGTGACACTTGGAACTTTTTTCAGCTCGACTGCAAAAAACATGGTTTCGCGATATAGAAATCCCACAAAACCAGCTCGTTTGATCAGGATCACAAAATATGATAGTTCAGAATGGCTGTATTTTTTCGATTTGTCAAATTTACTGAGAATATAGGACTGCCGGCCATTTAGTATTTTGAAAACCTTGACTGGCAGTCGAGCTGAAAAAAGTTCTAAGTGTCACGAAACATGGTTTCGTCTTCTGAGCCCAGCGTAAACTAAACCCTAGACTTGAGATCTATAAAGCATTTCAGGATCGCTTGACTTTTCTAAATCGACATATGATAGTTTATATTAGCTGGAATTTTTCGATTTTGTGAAATTTACTGAGAATATAGAACTGCCGGCCATTTAGTGTTTTCAACACCTTGACCGGTTACCGGCCATATAACCACAGCGAAAATATAATTTTCGGCGTAGTTATTTTTAAGATCAAAATACTTTTCTCTCGCCATGGTGTAGCAGTAAAACCTCTCATTTTCCACAATCGTGAACAAAGAACGGATAATTTACAATTAAATTGAGGGTTGCGATCGGACGTCTGCATGGAAAGGCGCCATGTAATGCTACCGCCATCAGTCCATTTATGATCTCACCTCGCCCACCCAACGCTATGAATGTGAATCTGACAGACCACAACATTCGTTTTTCCTGAGGTCATTTTCTGCCAAATTTTACCATTGATAACTCGAACTCCTGATTTTATATACTTGAACGTTTCTCAATTTCTCTTGAAGGTATGAGTAATCCGGAGATGACTGTGTATTTATCGGCCATGCGGGTACCACTATACCCTCTCAGCCAAAGTTTGATCAAGTTTTAAAACCTAAGCGGAATCATGCCAGCATGGTACCTTTAGCAGTAAATCAATGTCATGTAAGATTCTGCCAACCTATCAATAATTAGGCATTATCTTATTTCCTGACTTTTTTATTTTTTTTAATGAATCTAAGCTACATGTTAAATTTGTCAATCAGGAATTATTTCGGTTTTTTTTCTCTTTAAGTGAATTTTCTTCGGAAAAAAAGACCCGGCTCCACCGGCCGTGATCAAGAAGACCGGACGAATGTTTTAATAACCTCATCACTGGCACATTTAGATTTATCGAAACTATGAATCACATAAATGATAACCATGTAAACACATGTACAGAAGTGCATAAATTCATAAATGCTGGCTATACAAGTCAGTATACTGAAAGTATGGAACATTGTAATAAAGAGCGACAAGCCTACGCAATTTCCACGCGCGTATCCATTTAATAGTTTAGCTCGCACGAGTGTTAGAGAACCTTTCGTTTTGTATGATATCAGGGGCGGTTCTTTGTATATTTCGTTAGTAACAGCTGCTGTTATATAAAATGTCAGCTTTTCATGAGGATTTGTTTCAGTAATTAATTTTGGCGTTGATGGATAATATTTTGTTACGAAGGGCAAGGTTTTGTTGTTTTCGCTTTGTTTTTGTTGGAGTGCTTTATGCCTGTCTTCAAAAATTACTTCTCCGGCTCTGGATAAAATGCTGTGGGTGTCTTTTATGTCAAGAAGATGTGTTCAGGCTCAGAAGTCTAAGAGCTTTTCCTTTGACAAATTCTCTTTTCGCTTCAGATGGTTGGCATCTAAATAAGTGGCTGTACTGAAAAGTTTCAGTAGGTTTACATGATGAATTTCAGCGCGGCCGTTAAATTTGAAATTGTGCGGGAAGATTGATATTGAGTCAAAGATTCGGCTTATGAAAATGGACGCGCTGCTTCTTTCGCAATTTAGTCTGCTTTTAGCGCTCGATTTTCAACTTGTTGGGACGGTGACATGTTATAAGATAATGGAACACAAAATAAGTTTGTCTTTGGCAGTTTATATGTACGCCAGAAAGAGTTATCTGCATAGGTAGAAACCGTATCTTCAAGCTCGTCGAGTTTGTCGAAATGCCAGGTCTGTTTCGGTCTAAATGGCTGAAAACACAATCGCCGCGCATGCCCAATTAATTACCTTTTCAGCCCGAGCTGAAATTCTGATGCAAAAGGACATATGACTTCCAACAGCTGGAATATTCTCTTTGAAAACAAGCAAATGAAGGAAAACAAAACAAATAAAAAAGCAAGCCAAGTTGATTTTTACCTGTGGGCCGTTTGCGTGAATAGAGTAAAATAACGTACAATTATTATATAAATTCGAGTTTAATGAAAGCGATAAAGAAGCATGGAACGTCGTAGTGATTGTCGGCTTACCATTGCATTCTTGACACGAGAAAGAAAAAATAACAACTTTTTTTAAGTAAATCTACAAAGCTCCAATGCTTATTCTTGTTCCGTTTGCGCGCTAATTCTAGGAAAAAAGAATCGCAGCAGTTAACTCCGGGTGCCGTCCGAGTAAGTTGCTATAATGACGAGTTGACCTTAAAGAACTTTAAAGTCTGATCGCGAGTCACGGCAAGAAAAGTTGCCGTGTTACCGTTCAGAAAACTCACGGGGAATTAGCGGAACACGCAGCATTTTCGAGAATTTTCTAATTTCTCACTAACAGTAATACCCTTGAATTTCGTTATGTTTTCAGTCTGGTGTATTTGAGCATTTGTTCATTCATTTGTTCCATCATCCGGTAGTTTTCGTTACAGTGGACGCCCGAAAACGGATGTTTTCAAGCGTTGACCGATCCGTTAAGATCGACAAATGTCTTGTGTTCCGCAGTTCACTGGTGTTTTCTCACCGAAATACTCCGCCACGTTCACCGCAGTTAACCACTGAAAACCTGTGTTTTCCAGGACGGTAAATGACGGCAAATGACGGTAAATGTGGGAAAAAGCATGTTTTCCATAGTTCACCGATCGGCTAACGCACGGTAAACTGCGTATATTCCGGCTTTCGCATACGTTTTTCTTGTGTTTTCTCACATTTTCTGGGACGGTGAATTCAAGAAAACGCATGTAATCCAGCGTTCACCGATCGGTGGCCGCACGACAGACTTCTTTTATTCCATTACTTGTAGGCGTTCTCCTCATGTTTTGTTGCATTTTATGGTCCGGTGAATTCCCGTGAATTTAGAAAAAACACGAAAATTAACGTGTATTACCACTGACGAGCTCACACAGAAACGAAAGAGTTCATGTACTTTTCCGATTGAACGAAGACGTTATAAAACAAGTCAGATTCAGGCAGGATATGCTTCTGATTCACGCTAAACGATCAATTTTTAGGCTACGCGAGGTTCTACACAACATCTCGGTTAGATGAGGATGTTGAGCCGTTAAACCTTGCTGCAAAATTCAGTACTTCTGTTTGATGTTTCTTTGTTGCGGATAGCGATCATCAATATATACATCGATGACCTTCAAAACACATTCATATTTCTTGTTCCGTTGACGCTCTAATTCCGCAAAATAGAATGCAACTCTGTTGTGAAAAAATTTTCGAAATCGTGTTTCCGATTGTTCTAATGATCCTAGAGTGGGTGGGTCTGATACGCTTGTTGTGCCCTCCGGCCAAGTTGTTATAATGGTGATTTGACCTTTACTACATGGATATAATCATTTGAAAAACGCACATGGCGTATGTTACCTAGTCTTCATTTTGATTTTAAGCAGTTGTTGTTAAGTGGTGGAAATGATACCAAAAATGGTATATTTTAACCACGAGTTTTCAAAAGGACTTTTAACTGCCGACAGTTAGGGAATTCTGGCAAAAAGAATGCTAACAAAATAGAGAGCTAATCTTTACCACATGGATATTATTATTTGAAAAGCGTGCATAGCGTATGTTAAATTGTCTTCGTTTGTTTTCAGTTGCGTTCGCAGTCGTTGTTCTTCTGTTTTGTTGAATTTTATGGGCCTATCAATTCGCGAAACTCAAGAAAACGCACGGAAAATAACATGTATTCCGGTGTTCTCCTCGTGTTTTCCGGCATTATCTGGGACTGTGAATTCATGTAAATTTAAGAGAAAATGCATGGTTTTTCGTCGTTTTCGCTAGTTAACCCATGAAAAATGGTTTGCATTCTGAATGCGTTCGCAGGCGTTTTCTTGGTTTGTGAATTGAGGTTGAAGGAAAATAAGCAAACTGGCTCAATATTCCAACGGGTCCAAATGAACAAACGACCCAAATGAGCAACTGGATCATATAGTCCAACCAGTCCATAAAGGACAAACCGACTTTGCTAAGAAAACTGGCTCAAATAGGCCAACCAAACCAGTTGTGTCATCTAAAATGAGGTGGTTTTTCCATTTTTTGAGCCAGTTTGATCATTTGAGTTTGTTTGCCCATTTGGACCGGTTGGATAATTCAAAACTGTTCATATTCCAGCGCTCGCATGCGTTCTCCTCGTGTTTGTTGCATTTTATGGTCCTCTGAATTCGCGAGAATTCAAGATAACGCCTGGAAAAATAGGTCAACCAGTCCATTTGGACGATCTCGTGTGCCCTAGTTGAATAAGCGGCATAGGTTGAGGAGGTATGTATGCTCCTGGTGAAATATGACCAAAAAATGTCGTAGTATTACCACTGACGAACTCACACAAAAACGAAAGAGTTCATGCACTTTTTCGATTGAACGAGGACGTTATAAAACAAGTCAGATTCAGGCAGGATACGCTTCTTATTCACGCTAAACGATCTATTTTTAGGTTAAGGATGTTGAGCCGTTAAACCATGCTGCAAAATTCAGTACTTCTGTTTGATGTTTCTTTGTTACGGATAGCGATCATTAATATATACATCGTTTAACTTCAAAACACAGGCATATTTCTCGTTCCGTTGACGCTCTAATTCCACGAAATAGAATGGAACCGAGTAGCGAAAAATGTCCGAAATCGTGTTTCCCATTGTTCTAATGATCCTACAGTCGGTGGGTCTGTTACGCTTGTTGTGCCCACCGGCCAAGTCGTTATAATGGTGATTTGACCTTTAACACATGGATATAATCATTTGAAAAACGTGCATGGCGTATGTTACCTGGTCTTCATTTTGATTTTAAGCAGTTGTTGTTAAGTGGTGGAAATGATACCAAAAATGGTATGTTTTAACCACGAGTTTTCAAAAGAACTTTTAACTGCCGACAGTTAGGGAATTCTGGCAAAAAGAATGCTAACCAAATGGAGAGCTAAATTTTACCACATGGATATTATTTGAAAAACGTGCATAGCGTATGTTAAATTGTCTTCGTTTGTTTTCAGTTGCGTTCGCAGGCGTTGTTCTCCAGTTTTGTTGAATTTTATGGGCCTATGAATTCGCGAAACTCAAGAAAACGCACGGAAATAAACATGTATTCCGGCATTCTCCTCGTGTTTTCCGGCATTATCTGGGACTGTGAATTCATCTAAATTTAAGAAAATGCATGGTTTTTCGGCATTTTCGCTAGTTAACCCATGAAAAATGGTTTGCATTCTGCATGCGTTCGCAGGCGTTTTCTTGGATTGTGAATTGAGGTTGAAGGAAAATGAGCAAACTGGCTCAATATTCCAACGGGTCCAAATGAACAAACGACCCAAATGAGCAACTGGATCGTATAGTCCAACCCGTCCATAATGGACAAACCGACTTTACTAAAAAAAACTGGCTCAAATAGGCCAACCAAACCAGTTGTGTCATCTAAAATGAGGTAGTTTTTCCATTTTTTGAGCCAGTTTGATCATTTGAGTTTGTTTGTCCATTTGGAACGGTTGGATAATTCAAAACTGTTCATATTCCGGCGTTCGCAGGCGTTCTCCTCGTATTTGTTGCATTTTATGGTCCGGTGAATTCGCGAGAATTCAAGGTAACGCCTGGAAAAATAGGTCAACCAGTCCATTTGAACAAATTCGTGTGCCCTAGTTGAATAAGGGGCATAGGTTGAGGAGGTATGTATGCTCCTGGTGAAATATGACCAAAAAATGTCGTTGTATTACCACTGACGAACTCGCAGAAAAACGAAAGTGTTCATGTTCTTTTCCGATTGCACGAACACGTTATAAAACAAGTCAGATTCAGGCAGGATACGCTCCTGATTCACGCTTAACGATCAATTTTTAGGTTACGCGAGGTTCTACACAACATCTCGGTTAGATACGGATGTTGAGCCGTTAAACATTGCTGCAAAATTCAGTACTCCTGTTTGATGTTTCTTTGTTACGGATAGCGATATTAATATATACATCGTTTAACTTCAAAACACAGGCATATTTCTCGTTCCGTTGACGCTCTAATTCCACGAAATAGAATGGAACCCAGTTGTGAAAAATGTTCCAAATCGTGTTTCCCATTGTTCTAATGATCCTACAGTCGGTGGGTCTAATACGCTTGTTGTGCCGTCCGGCCAAGTTGTTATAATGGTGATTTGACCTTTACTACATGGATATAATCATTTGAAAAACGTGCATGGCGTATGTTACCTGGTCTTCATTTTGGTTTTAAGCAGTTGTTGTTAAGTGGTGGAAATGATACCAAAAATGGTATGTTTTAACCACGAGTTTTCAAAAGGACTTTTAACTACCGACAGTTAGGGAATTCTGGCAAAAAGAATGCTAACCAAATGGAGAGCTAAATTTTACCACATGGATATTATTTGAAAAACGTGCATAGCGTATGTTAAATTGTCTTCGTTTGTTTTCAGTTGCGTTCGCAGGCGTTGTTCTCCAGTTTTGTTGAACTTTATGGGCCTATGAATTCGCGAAACTCAGGAAAACGCACGGAAAATAACATGTATTCCGGCGTTCTCCTCGTGTTTTCCGGCATTATCTGGGACTGTGAATTCATGTAAATTTAAGAAAATGCATGGTTTTTCGGCATTTTCGCTAGTTAACCCATGAAAAATGGTTTGCATTCTGCATGCGTTCGCAGGCGTTTTCTTGGATTGTGAATTGAGGTTGAAGGAAAAAGAGCAAACTGGCTCAATATTCTAACGGGTCCAAATGAACAAACGACCCAAATGAGCAACTGGATCATATAGTCCAACCAGTCCATAATGGACAAACCGACTTTACTAAGAAAACTGGCTCAATAGGCCAACCAAACTAGTTGTGTCATCTGATCTGAGGTGTTTTTTTTTTCCATTTTTTGAGCCAGTTTGATCATTTGAGTTGGTTTGTCCATTTGGACCGGTTGGACAATTCAAAACTGTTCATATTCTGGCGTTCGGAGGCGTTCTCCTCGTATTTGTTGCATTTTATGGTCCGGGTGAATTCGCGAGAATTCAAGATAACGCATGAAAAAATAGGTCAACCAGTCCATTTGGACGATCTCGTGTGCCCTAATTGAATAAGGGGCATAGGTTGAGGAGGTATGTATGCTCCTGGTGAAATATGACCAAAAAATGTCGTTGTATTACCACTGACGAACTCACAGAAAAACGAAAGTGTTCATGTTCTTTTCCGATTGCACGAACACGTTATAAAACAAGTCAGATTCAGGCAGGATACGCTCCTGATTCACGCTTAACGATCAATTTTTAGGTTACGCGAGGTTCTACACAACATCTCGGTTAGATACGGATGTTGAGCCGTTAAACCTTGCTGCAAAATTCAGTACTCCTGTTTGATGTTTCTTTGTTACGGATAGCGATATTAATATATACATCGTTTAACTTCAAAACACAGGCATATTTCTCGTTCCGTTGACGCTCTAATTCCACGAAATAGAATGGAACCCAGTTGTGAAAAATGTTCCAAATCGTGTTTCCCATTGTTCTAATGATCCTACAGTCGGTGGGTCTAATACGCTTGTTGTGCCGTCCGGCCAAGTTGTTATAATGGTGATTTGACCTTTACTACATGGATATAATCATTTGAAAAACGTGCATGGCGTATGTTACCTGGTCTTCATTTTGGTTTTAAGCAGTTGTTGTTAAGTGGTGGAAATGATACCAAAAATGGTATGTTTTAACCACGAGTTTTCAAAAGGACTTTTAACTGCCGACAGTTAGGGAATTCTGGCAAAAAGAATGCTAACCAAATGGAGAGCTAATCTTTACCACATGGATATTATTTGAAAAACGTGCATAGCGTATGTTAAATTGTCTTCGTTTGTTTTCAGTTGCGTTCGCAGGCGTTGTTCTCCAGTTTTGTTGAATTTTATGGGCCTATGAATTCGCGAAACTCAAGAAAACGCACGGAAATAAACATTTAATCAACTTCCTCATGTTGAGGTATGATCAAAATTATTTCACTAAACGGGAACAATGACAATAGCCTGGTGTGGCTGTGTTTGGGGTCAGCCCCAACCTTAGTAAATAAAACAGGAACAATAACAAACAACTTTGTGTGGCTGAAAATGGGGAAGTGGGAGACAAAGTACTCCAGAGAAACTTTTAAAATCGACAGCCCCGTGTACTCCTGGATTTTTGAAAAAAACCTACCCCCAGGGCGGTGCACACGAAGGTATGGAGGAGTCGAGCTTCCTCCCAGGGCCGACTGTGACCATTCCTGGGTAGAGAGGAGGAAGTAATTTGTCCTCCTCTCCGATTGGAGGGAGTTGGGCCTCCACTAACCTAGATAATAGGTGCACAGGCCGATATGGAGTGGAGGGAGTTGGGCCTCCACTCTGGGTCGGCTGTGACCAATAATTATTGCGGGCCTCCCTAGGGCCCCTTAGAAAACTAGATGTATATCCCAGGAGTACAAAATGCCGAGTCTATGGGGGCAAAAGTGTGACGATAGGAGCACTTTATCCCCATTCCCAACTTTATTGAAAAAATATCACTGTCTTCATATTCAAAGTACAAGTAAGAGACAACCAAAGATACACTGCGCTAGATTTCTTAGTATTACATCAGGTTGAATGTCTATGTACATTATGCTTGATAATCAATACCTATTTATATGTCCAAACATACTAGTATAAACTGTTCATTTTGGGTTTAATTACACAACAAAATTATTGCCTTGTACTAATACAAAATAGATGTTTACATACGTTAATTAAAATGGTATTGCTTGAGAAGTCCTATGACCAGTGATAAGAGCAAGCAAAGGAAAAAACAGTGGGTGGGATGGGAGGGAATTTGTTAGGAAAATTTACGAGATCTTGTCGTTTGCTCGTGAAAAAAAGACTGCACGTAGCACATGAAATGCGAGCTTAGAGGCCTGACAGAGTTCAATGTGATTGGTAATTCAACAATGAAAAGCTCATGGGGTTCGGGTCACGCAAGAATGCACGTGAGAATCACTGGACAGAGTACAAAGCTCAAACAAGAGTTGTTGATTAACTAAAATTTATTTCCGGTGATCAATAAGTTGTGATTTAATCAACTTCCTCGTGTTGAGGTATGATCAAAATTATTTCACTAAACGGGAACAATGACAATAGCCTGGTGTGGCTGTGTTTGGGGTCAGCCCCAACCTTAGTAAATAAAACAGGAACAATAACAAACAACTTTGTGTGGCTGAAAATGGGGAAGTGAAAATGGGGAAGTGGGAGACAAAGTACTCCAGAGAAACTTTTAAAATCGACAGCCCCGTGTACTCCTGGATTTTTGAGAAAAACCTACCCCCAGGGCGGTGCACACGAAGGTATGGAGGAGTCGAGCTTCCTCCCAGGGCCGACTGTGACCATTCCTGGGTAGAGAGGAGGAAGTAATTTGTCCTCCTCTCCGATTGGAGGGAGTTGGGCCTCCACTAACCTAGATAAGAGGTGCACAGGCCGATATGGAGTGGAGGGAGTTGGGCCTCCACTCTGGGTCGGCTGTGACCAATAATTATTGCGGGCCTCCCTAGGGCCCCTAGAAAACTAAATGTATATCCCAGGAGTACAAAATGCCGAGTCTATGGGGGCAAAAGTGTGACGATAGGAGCACTTTATCCCCACAAAATGCGAAGCATTCCCCCATTGACGAGCCACGGTAAAATAGGAAAAAACTTAAATATGTGTTATAAGTGGTCAATGAGGGTCTGGGGAACCTGTGCTAGAACCGAGGGTGGGGTTTTTATGTACCTTTCGAAACAGTCCGAGGACCATCGCCCTAAAACTTTAATGAGCCAAGGAGGTAAATTGACGGAAGCAGCTGTGGTAGCCGCACCTATGCGAAAACTGTGGCCTGCAAATTTCCTTGAATCAAGCCCTCCCTTAGAAAGTAGATCTCTAGTCTCACTTGTGAATTTTCCCCGAGTGAGGAAGGAACCAGATTGAAAGGTAAACAGGGGCCCGGAGTCAGGGAAGGGGGTACGGGACTCTATGTAGGCTAACATGGCAGAAATGGGGCACAAATTAGAGTTTGCCCTCCCAATAACAACAGTTTGCCCTTTCCTAAAGGGGTCGGTTTTAGAGACCTTTAGTCGAACCCGCATATATATGGGGAAAGATTGAGGCATAAACACTAAGTCTGATATTGAAAGGTGGCATTCAGGATTAAAGTTGGAATTGCAGGTAAGTTCCCCAATACGAAGGAAACCAAAAAAGGCAAGTGTCATAGCTGCCCAAACCATTATGGAGTCTTTGTTGGTCGTGAATTTAACATTAAGGAGGTGATAAAATAAGTTTAAAATGTGCAATGTTATGGGTCTCCGGGTTTTGGAGTTGACTCCTTGAGAACGCTTTATCCCACGGAGGATGAGCTGCAAGCGAAGGAAGGCTGACAGGTCGAGTGCATAACCATGGCTCGAATTATAGTGCTTTATGGCAGATAAATAGTTTTTGATGGTGCTGTGCTGCACTGAGCGTGCCATGTGCACTGAAAAATCAATCAAAATATCCTCGGGTATGGGAAATGTGGGTGTTAGTCCCTTTTGTGAGCAGAAGGAGTAAAACTGGCGCATGCCAGAATTGTATGTTTTCTTACTATTCTGTGCGAGGGCCATCCCCAGGTAAAATTGGGCTTCTCCACTTAAAGACGGGGTAGGCAGGCTGGGATGGGGTCTGGAGAGGCACTGAAGTGGGGAGCTAGCTGACGAAAGCGCTCCATCTGAAACCGAGAAAGAGAGTCTGCAATATTATTATGTTTCCCAGGGACATGCACTACTTGAAAGTAAAAGTTGTGTCTCAATGTACAGAGGGTAAGGTCCCTAACCAAGTCCATAACCCTAGGAACTTTAGCCCTCCGAGAGTTAATAACCTCTACCACTCCTAAGTTGTCACAGTGAAACTTGATTCGCCTGGATGTCCACTGGTGCCCCCACAAATGGCAAGCAACTACAATGGCAAATAATTCTTGCCAGAGAATGCTCATTCCAGGAGTTCCCAAGTGTTGATGGGGTGACCACTTTCCCTGGAACCATCTAGTTTGAAAATATCCCCCATAACCAATAGAGCCTGAGGCATCTGTAAATAGAGAAAGGGTGTCCGAGGTGTCCCACAGGGAAGATAAGAACAGCCCTATACCATTCCACTGCTCAATGAACAAGCTCCACATATCCAGGTCTTTGTAAAAACCAGATGTGAGCTTAATGTGGTGATGGGGTTTTTTGATGCCTCTCGTGAGGGCAACCATTCGCTGTAGGAAGGGGCGTCCCGGGGGAATCACCTTACATGCAAAATTTAAAGTACCAATCAGAGATTGAAGCTCCTGCAGGGTTGTCGATCGCTTGGATCGAAACTCGCAGAGGGCGGTTTTAATCCGCTCAATCTTGTCTTCTGGCAGCCTGGCTTCCATTTGATGTGTATCTAAAATTATTCCCATGAACTGGAGAACTTTGCAGGGGCCCTCCGTTTTGGCTGCTGAAATAGGGATGTTAAGGGTCTTGAAGGACAAGATCATGCTAGAGAGACTTGCCCGACAGAGCGAATCGGCAGGTGCAGTGCGAGCTGGAGGTTCAACTAAAAGGAAGTCATCCAAGATGTGGCAGACAAAGGATATGGCACAGTTGTTTTGCAATAAACATGTATTCCGGCATTCTCCTCGTGTTTTCCTGCATTATCTGGGACTGTGAATTCCTTTAAATTTAAGAAAATGCATGGTTTTTCGTCGTTTTCGCTAGTTAACCCATGAAAAATGGTTTGCATTCTGAATGCGTTCGCAGGCGTTTTCTTGGATTGTGAATTGAGGTTGATGGAAAATGAGCAAACTGGCTCAATATTCCAACGGGTCCAAATGAACAAACGACCCAAATGAGCAACTGGATCGTATAGTCCAACCCGTCCATAATGGACAAACCGACTTTACTAAGAAAACTGGCTCAAATAGGCCAACCAAACCAGTTGTGTCATCTAAAATGAGGTGGTTTTTCCATTTTTTGAGCCAGTTTGATCATTTGAGTTTGTTTGCCCATTTGGACCGGTTGGATAATTCAAAACTGTTCATATTCCAGCGCTCGCATGCGTTCTCCTTGTGTTTGTTGCATTTTATGGTCCCCTGAATTCGCGAGAATTCAAGATAACGCCTGGAAAAATAGGTCAACCAGTCCATTTGGACGATCTCGTGTGCCCTAGTTGAATAAGCGGCATAGGTTGAGGAGGTATGTATGCTCCTGGTGAAATATGACCAAAAAATGTCGTTGTATTACCACTGACGAACTCACACCAAAACGAAAGAGTTCATGCACTTTTTCGATTGAACGAGGACGTTATAAAACAAGTCAGATTCAGGCAGGATACGCTTCTGATTCACGCTAAACGATCTATTTTTAGGTTAAGGATGTTGAGCCGTTAAACCTTGCTGCAAAATTCAGTACTTCTGTTTGATGTTTCTTTGTTACGGATAGCGATCATTAATATATACATCGTTTAACTTCAAAACACAGGCATATTTCTCGTTCCGTTGACGCTCTAATTCCACGAAATAGAATGGAACCCAGTAGCGAAAAATGTCCGAAATCGTGTTTCCCATTGTTCTAATGATCCTACAGTCGGTGGGTCTGATACGCTTGTTGTGCCACCGGCCAAGTTGTTATAATGGTGATTTGACCTTTAACACATGGATATAATCATTTGAAAAACGTGCATGGCGTATGTTACCTTGTCTTCATTTTGGTTTTAAGCAGTTGTTGTTAAGTGGTGGAAGTGATACCAAAAATGGTATATTTTAACCACGAGTTTTCAAAAGGACTTTTAACTGCCGACAGCTAGGGAATTCTGGCAAAAACAATGCTAACAAAATGGAGAGCTAATCTTTACCACATGGATATTATTATTTGAAAATCGTGCATAGCGTATGTTAAATTGTCTTCGTTTGTTTTCAGTTGCGTTCGCAGGCGTTGTTCTCCAGTTTTGTTGAATTTTATGGGCCTATGAATTCGCGAAACTCAGGAAAACGCACGGAAAATAACATGTATTCCGGCGTTCTTCTCGTGTTTTCCTGCATTATCTGGGACTGTGAATTCCTTTAAATTTAAGAAAATGCATGGTTTTTCGGCATTTTCGCTAGTTAACCCATAAAAAATGGTTTGCATTCTGCATGCGTTCGCAGGCGTTTTCTTGGATTGTGAATTGAGGTTGAAGGAAAATGAGCAAACTGGCTCAATATTCCAACGGGTACAAATGAACAAACGACCCAAATTAGCAACTGGATCATATAGTCCAACCAGTCCATAATGGACAAACGGACTTTACTAAGAAAACTGGCTCAAATAGGCCAACCAAACTAGTTGTGTCATCTAATCTGAGGTGGTTTTTTTTCCATTTTTTGAGCCAGTTTGATCATTTGAGTTGGTTTGTCCATTTGGACCGGTTGGACAATTCAAAACTGTTCATATTCTGGCGTTCGGAGGCGTTCTCCTCGTATTTGTTGCATTTTATGGTCCGGGTGAATTCGCGAGAATTCAAGATAACGCATGAAAAAATAGGTCAACCAGTCCATTTGGACGATCTCGTGTGCCCTAATTGAAAAAGGGGCATAGGTTGAGGAGGTATGTATGCTCCTGGTGAAATATGACCAAAAAATGTCGTTGTATTACCACTGACGAACTCACACAAAAACGAAAGAGTTCATGCACTTTTTCGATTGAACGAGGACGTTATAAAACAAGTCAGATTCAGGCAGGATACGCTCCTGATTCACGCTAAACGATCTATTTTTAGGTTAAGGATGTTGAGCCGTTAAACCTTGCTGCAAAATTCAGTACTCCTGTTTGATGTTTCTTTGTTACGGATAGCGATCATTAATATATACATCGTTTAACTTCAAAACACAGGCATATTTCTCGTTCCGTTGACGCTCTAATTCCACGAAATAGAATGGAACCCAGTAGCGAAAAATGTCCGAAATCGTGTTTCCCATTGTTCTAATGATCCTACAGTCGGTGGGTCTGATACGCTTGTTGTGAAACCGGCCAAGTTGTTATAATGGTGATTTGACCTTTAACACATGGATATAATCATTTGAAAAACGTGCATGGCGTATGTTACCTGGTCTTCATTTTGGTTTTAAGCAGTTGTTGTTAAGTGGTGGAAATGATACCAAAAATGGTATATTTTAACCACGAGTTTTTAAAAGGACTTTTAACTGCCGACAGTTAGGGAATTCTGGCAAAAACAATGCTAACAAAATGGAGAGCCAATCTTTACCACATGGATATTATTATTTGAAAATCGTGCATAGCGTATGTTAAATTGTCTTCGTTTGTTTTCAGTTGCGTTCGCAGGCGTTGTTCTCCAGTTTTGTTGAATTTTATGGGTCTATGAATTCGCGCAACTCAGGAAAACGCACGGAAAATAACATGTATTCCGGCGTTCTTCTCGTGTTTTCCTGCATTATCTGGGACTGTGAATTCATGTAAATTTAAGAAAATGCATGGTTTTTCGGCATTTTCGCTAGTTAACCCATGAAAAATGGTTTGCATTCTGCATGCGTTCGCAGGCGTTTTCTTGGATTGTGAATTGAGGTTGAAAGAAAATGAGCAAACTGGCTCAATATTCCAACGGGTCCAAATGAACAAACGACCCAAATGAGCAACTGGATCATATAGTCCAACCAGTCCATAATGGACAAACCGACTTTACTAAGAAAACTGGCTCAAATAGGCCAACCAAACTAGTTGTGTCATCTGATCTGAGGTGTTTTTTTTTCCATTTTTTGAGCCAGTTTGATCATTTGAGTTGGTTTGTCCATTTGGACCGGTTGGACAATTCAAAACTGTTCATATTCTGGCGTTCGGAGGCGTTCTCCTCGTATTTGTTGCATTTTATGGTCCGGGTGAATTCGCGAGAATTCAAGATAACGCATGAAAAAATAGGTCAACCAGTCCATTTGGACGATTTCGTGTGCCCTAGTTGAATAAGGGGCATAGGTTGAGGAGGTATGTATGCTCCTGGTGAAATATGACCAAAAAATGTCGTTGTATTACCACTGACGAACTCACAGAAAAACGAAAGTGTTCATGTTCTTTTCCGATTGCACGAACACGTTATAAAACAAGTCAGATTCAGGCAGGATACGCTCCTGATTCACGCTAAACGATCAATTTTTAGGTTATGCGAGGTTCTACACAACATCTCGGTTAGATACGGATGTTGAGCCGTTAAACCTTGCTGCAAAATTCAGTACTCCTGTTTGATGTTTCTTTGTTACGGATAGCGATATTAATATATACATCGTTTAACTTCAAAACACAGGCATATTTCTCGTTCCGTTGACGCCTTAATTCCACGAAATAGAATGGAACCCAGTTGTGAAAAATGTTCCAAATCGTGTTTCCCATTGTTCTAATGATCCTACAGTCGGTGGGTCTAATACGCTTGTTGTGCCGTCCGGCCAAGTTGTTATAATGGTGATTTGACCTTTACTACATGGATATAGTCATTTGAAAAACGTGCATGGCGTATGTTACCTGGTCTTCATTTTGGTTTTAAGCAGTTGTTGTTAAGTGGTGGAAATGATACCAAAAATGGTATGTTTTAACCACGAGTTTTCAAAAGGACTTTTAACTGCCGACAGTGAGGGAATTCTGGCAAAAAGACTGCTAACCAAATGGAGAGCTAATCTTTACACATGGATATTATTTGAAAAACGTGCATAGCGTATGTTAAATTGTCTTCGTTTGTTTTCAGTTGCGTTCGCAGGCGTTGTTCTCCAGTTTTGTTGAATTTTTTGGGCCTATGAATTCGCGAAACTCAAGAAAACGCACGGAAATAAACATGTATTCCGGCATTCTCCTCGTGTTTTCCTGCATTATCTGGGACTCTGAATTCATGTAAATTTAAGAAAATGCATGGTTTTTCGTCGTTTTCGCTAGTTAACCCATGAAAAATGGTTTGCATTCTGAATGCGTTCGCAGGCGTTTTCTTGGATTGTGAATTGAGGTTGAAGGAAAATGAGCAAACTGGCTCAATATTCCAACGGGTGCAAATGAACAAACGACCCAAATGAGCAACTGGATCGTATAGTCCAACCCGTCCATAATGGACAAACCGACTTTACTAAGAAAACTGGCTCAAATAGGCCAACCAAACCAGTTGTGTCATCTAAAATGAGGTAGTTTTTCCATTTTTTGAGCTAGTTTGATCATTTGAGTTTGTTTGTCCATTTGGAACGGTTGGATAATTCAAAACTGTTCATATTCCGGCGTTCGCAGGCGTTCTCCTCTTGTTTGTTGCATTTTATGGTCCGGTCAATTCGCGAGAATTCAAGGTAACGCATGGAAAAATAGGTCAACCAGTCCATTTGAACAAACTCGTGTGCCCTAGTTGAATAAGCGGCATAGGTTGAGGAGGTATGTATGCTCCTGGTGAAATATTACCAAAAAATGTCGTTGTATTACCACTGACGAACTCACACAAAAACGAAAGAGTTCGTGCACTTTTCGGATTGAACGAAGACGTTATAAAACAAGACAGATTCAGACAGGATACGCTTCTGATTCACGCTAAACGATCAATTTTTAGGTTACGCGAGGTTCTACCAACATCTCGTTTAGATGAGGATGTTGAGCCGTTAAACCTTGCTGCAAAATTCAGTACTTCTGTTTGATGTTTCTTTGTTACGGATAGCGATCATTAATATATACATCGTTGAACTTCAAAACACATTCATATTTCTTGTTCCGTTGACGCTCTAATTCCGCAAAATAGAATGCAACTCTGTTGTGAAAAATTTTCGAAATCGTGTTTCCGATTGTTCTAATGATCCTAGAGTGGGTGGGTCTGATACGCTTGTTGTGCCCTCCGGCCAAGTTGTTATAATGGTGATTTGACCTTTACTACATGGATATAATCATTTGAAAAACGTGCATGGCGTATGTTACCTGTTCTTCATTTTGATTTTAAGCAGTTGTTGTTAAGTGGTGGAAATGATACCAAAAATTGTATGTTTTAACCACGAGTTTTCAAAAGGACTTTTAACTGCCGACAGTTAGGGAATTCTGGCAAAAAGAATGCTAACAAAATGGAGAGCTAATCTTTACCACATGGATATTATTATTTGAAAATCGTGCATAGCGTATGTTAAATTGTCTTCGTTTGTTTTCAGTTGCGTTCGCAGGCGTTGTTCTTCTGTTTTGTTGAATTTTATGAGCCTATGAATTCGCGAAACTCAAGAAAACGTACGGAAAATAACATGTATTCCGGCGTTCTCCTCGTGTTTTCCTGCATTATCTGGGACTGTGAATTCATGTAAATTTAAGAAAATGCATGGTTTTTTGGCATTTTCGCTAGTTAACCCATGAAAAATGGTTTGCATTCTGCATGCGTTCGCAGGCGTTTTCTTGGATTGTGAATTGAGGTTGAAGGAAAATGAGCAAACTGGCTCAATATTCCAACGGGTCCAAATGAACAAACGACCCAAATGAGCAACTGGATCATATAGTCCAACCAGTCCATAATGGACAAACCGACTTTACTAAGATAACTGGCTCAAATAGGCCAACCAAACCAGTTGTGTCATCTCATCTGAGGTGATTTTTACATCTTTGAGCCAGTTGGTTGATTTCAGTTGGTTTGTCCATTTGGACCGGTTGGACAATTCAAAACTGTTCATATTCCGGCGTTCGCAGGCGTTCTCCTCGTGTTTGTTGCATTTTATGGTCCGGTGAATTCGCGAGAATTCAAGATAACGCATGGAAAAATAGGTCAACCAGTCCATTTGGACGATCTCGTGTGCCCTAGTTGAATAAGCGGCATAGGTTGAGGAGGTATGTATGCTCCTGGTGAAATATGACCAAAAAATGTCGTTGTATTACACCTGACGAACTCACACAGAAGCGAAAGAGTTCATGTACTTTTCCGATTGAACGAAGACGTTATAAAACAAGTCAGATTCAGGAAGGATACGCTTCTGATTCACGCTAAACGATCAATTTTTAGGTTACGCGAGGTTCTACACAACATCTCGGTTAGATAAGGATGTTTGGCCGTTAAACCTTGCTGCAAAATTCAGTACTCCTGTTTGATGTTTCTTTGTTACGGATAGCGATCATTAATATATACATCGATGAACTTCAAAACACATTCATATTTCTTGTTCCGTTGACGCTCTAATTCCGCAAAATAGAATGCAACTCTGTTGTGAAAAATTTTCGAAATCGTGTTTCCGATTGTTCTAATGATCCTAGAGTGGGTGGGTCTGATACGCTTGTTGTGCCCTCCGGCCAAGTTGTTATAATGGTGATTTGACCTTTACTACATGGATATAATCATTTGAAAAACGTGCATGGCGTATGTTACCTGTTCTTCATTTTGATTTTAAGCAGTTGTTGTTAAGTGGTGGAAATGATACCAAAAATTGTATGTTTTAACCACGAGTTTTCAAAAGGACTTTTAACTGCCGACAGTTAGGGAATTCTGGCAAAAAGAATGCTAACAAAATGGAGAGCTAATCTTTACCACATGGATATTATTATTTGAAAATCGTGCATAGCGTATGTTAAATTG
This sequence comes from Cladopsammia gracilis, assembly GCA_022457155.1. NCBI lineage: Eukaryota > Metazoa > Cnidaria > Anthozoa > Scleractinia > Dendrophylliidae > Cladopsammia > Cladopsammia gracilis. Next base: position 1,010,374 of record JAJGOT010000164.1, on the reverse strand, counting down.
TCTTCGTTTGTTTTCAGTTGCGTTCGCAGGCGTTGTTCTTCTGTTTTGTTGAATTTTATGAGCCTATGAATTCGCGAAACTCAAGAAAACGTACGGAAAATAACATGTATTCCGGCGTTCTCCTCGTGTTTTCCTGCATTATCTGGGACTGTGAATTCATGTAAATTTAAGGAAATGCATGGTTTTTTGGCATTTTCGCTAGTTAACCCATGAAAAATGGTTTGCATTCTGCATGCGTTCGCAGGCGTTTTCTTGGATTGTGAATTGAGGTTGAAGGAAAATGAGCAAACTGGCTCAATATTCCAACGGGTCCAAATGAACAAACGACCCAAATGAGCAACTGGATCATATAGTCCAACCAGTCCATAATGGACAAACCGACTTTACTAAGATAACTGGCTCAAATAGGCCAACCAAACCAGTTGTGTCATCTCATCTGAGGTGATTTTTACATCTTTGAGCCAGTTGGTTGATTTCAGTTGGTTTGTCCATTTGGACCGGTTGGACAATTCAAAACTGTTCATATTCCGGCGTTCGCAGGCGTTCTCCTCGTGTTTGTTGCATTTTATGGTCCGGTGAATTCGCGAGAATTCAAGATAACGCATGGAAAAATAGGTCAACCAGTCCATTTGGACGATCTCGTGTGCCCTAGTTGAATAAGCGGCATAGGTTGAGGAGGTATGTATGCTCCTGGTGAAATATGACCAAAAAAATGTCGTTGTATTACACCTGACGAACTCACACAGAAGCGAAAGAGTTCATGTACTTTTCCGATTGAACGAAGACGTTATAAAACAAGTCAGATTCAGGAAGGATACGCTTCTGATTCACGCTAAACGATCAATTTTTAGGTTACGCGAGGTTCTACACAACATCTCGGTTAGATAAGGATGTTTGGCCGTTAAACCTTGCTGCAAAATTCAGTACTCCTGTTTGATGTTTCTGTGTTACGGATAGCGATCATTAATATATACATCGATGAACTTCAAAACACATTCATATTTCTTGTTCCGTTGACGCTCTAATTCCACGAAATAGAATGGAACCCAGTTGTGAAAAAAAGTTCGAAATAGTGTTTCCGATTGTTCTAATGATCCTAGAGTGGGTGGGTGTGATACGCTTCTTGTGCTGTCCGGCCAAGTTGTTAAAATGGTGATTTGACCTTTACTACATGGATATAATCATTTGAAAAAAGACATGACGTATGTTACCTGGTATGTTACGTCGTTGTTAAATGGTGGAAATGATACCAAAAATGGTATGTTTTAACCAGGAGTTTTCAAAAGGACACATAACTGCCGACAGCCGGGGAATTCTGGCAAAAAGAATCCGCATGGATGTTATTATTTGAAAAACGTGCATGGCGTATGTTAAATTGTCTTCGTTTGTTTTCAGTTGCGTTCGCAGGCGTTGTTCTCCTGTTTTGTTGAATTTTATGGGCCTATGAATACGCAAAACTCAAGAAAACGCACGGAAAATAACATGTATTCCGGCGTTCTCCTCGTGTTTTCCTGTATTATCTGGGACTGTGAATTCATGTAAATTTAAGAAAATGCATGGTTTTTCGGCGTTTTTGCTAGTTAACCCATGAAAAATTGTTTTCATTCTGCATGCGTTCGCAGGCGTTTTCTTGGATTGTGAATCGAGGTTGAAGGAAAATGAGCAAACTGGCTCAAATAGGCCAACCAATGTTATTTGTATGAGAACTTGTGCATTATACAATTATATATTATTATATCTTTCCTGCTATTCAAGATTTCAATACAGGTTGTGGTCACATGGATACCTGTGCAGCTGGAATGTTTTGTCAGCGCTTTCATAATAAAACAAATCTTAAAAAATGGACATTAAACCATTGAGGTGGAATGCGAGTTTTGCCTGCAATGGTTCCACAGCGAGTGTATCACATTTAACTCAGAAGATCTTGAGAAAATACACAGAAAAAGAAAAGGTGAACACGTATATTGTGGCTGCCATCTGTTGGACATCTATCAGACAACAACGTAAGTGTCCCATAATTTGGCCTTAATTTAATTCAGTTAAATTAATGCAGCTAAAAACACATTTGACATGCCAGCTTTATGGTTTGAGTTACTGACCACAAATCAGTGAGCTTAAAGAGTACACAACTTTGTTTTCCATCAAAACCCAATAGGGTGGTATTATAGGAGGGGTTTCATGAAAAAAGAACATTCATTTAAAGGCGTCTATTAATGCATGGCCTGCAGGGTTTATCTGGTTTTGGTAACTTTATGAAGCATAGAAAACTGTCCAAAACTGTTTTTGGTTATTCTGTAGGGTTTTGTGAGGGTCAGTTGCTGAGGGGAGCTAATGAGAGTGGTCACAAAAAGGGCTTTAACTGTATATATTAAGTAATACTAGAGGTTACAGATTGTAATGATAATGCTTCGAGCAGATGCTGGGCAGTAAAACATAACGGAAACAGTAAACGTACATACAGATTTTGATAATTTCATAAATTTATTGGGTCAATTACCATACCATCATTTTCGAATTACATACCATTATAAGTAGTTCTTTGTGATCCATTGTTCAATCGGCAAACCGGCTAAGTACGTAACGCTGAAAAACTCATAAAGAACATTGCCTTCCCCGTGAAATGTCACTAAATCGTTCGTGACCTTGATGAATGCTTCCAGCAACAAATAAGTTTGAATTTGGCATGATACAACCAAATAGAAACACTTACTTTGAAATCGAATAGAAGCGAACACGTGACGGCGAAAGACGCATTCGAAGCCAGGCGCATCTAAGTTATGATGACACCGCTGGACGTACGCTTGCTCAAAATCATCGTGACAAACAAAAATCGAGACTGCTGCATAACATAAGGTGCAGGGAACCCAAGGAACCACAGGCAAACCAAAGATTAGTGTGCTACTCGCCTGGGGGCTCGCAGCAATTATATAACTATAAATAATTATAATTATTTTTATTAGTATCTCCGTGGGTATGGTCATTTTCTGGAATCAGACATAATTACTCAAAAAAATTGGCCTATGAAATTTGAAAAACAAAAAATTATGAAAAGATGCAACATCTTCATTTTTAATTTTCTGTCATTAAACAAATTGAAACCCACTCTCACATTTCCATGGTTACGCATGAACATACATGTAGTTTTTTATTTGTAGGCGAGAGGATCTTCAAAACGGATTCGCTTTGCAACTGTATTGCAGCAGATAACTCGGTCACAACGACAAAAGTTCGACAAAAGTTATTGAGTGTACCTTATTTCATCCCCCCTCCAACTGATCCATCATATGGATCGCTGATATCATATCTATCAGTTAATAAAGTTTTATTAATTTACTAGTATTGGCCACTTTGAGGTTATGCAGGAGACCAAGTTGAGATCCGTTTTGGGGATGTCATCGCTTTGTCTCATCCCCCAAAACAGTCCCACAATGCAATTAAAAAAGGATCTTGACCAAGTCCCCTACACAGCCTCAAAGTGGATAGTTTTTTCATGTGCTCTGATTGGCTACTCAAACTTGGGATAGTATTTGCTGTTCACCTACAGGTATTGTACAGTTCTGGATTTCACACATGAGTTTTTCCCCATTTGTGGTAGATGTTTGCAGCTCAGCAAATGTCTACCACTATTCACCTCCACTTCAGTGAATAATATATATTGTTCAAAAACTTCAAGTGACAAAAATTACCAACATTTAACAAACATACATGCACTTGCTTGACTGAATAGAAGTGTCTGATTTATACCTTTCAGAATGTCATAAGCTTAATTGTTGGAGGAAAAAGAGCTTCGAAGAGAAAGAGCCTCTATCCCTTAGTACCACTGGGGGAAATAAAAAAAATACTGGTAAGGAAGACTAGTAATTGTTAAATTGAACTTTTTATATTATTGTCCTGCACAGATAGAGTGGTTTTACTTAGAGTGATTTCAGAAAACCTGTGAAACAAAATTATGCAGTTATTGTCTAATAGTCATTGTCTGTTTTCTCTTGTCTATTTTGTGTAATAGTCATTGACTATTACATTTTGTTTCATTGGTTAAGTAAAATCACTCTTCATTTAGTATATATTATTTTTATCTCCTACTTCCTCACTAACAGGCCAGACTAGTTTGTCACTTCCTGTGATCAGTGTTGTTTTTTAACAACAGAGTACAGTCAAACCTCTATTAAGCGGCCCTCTATTTAGCAGTCACCCTCTATCGAGCGGTCACTTAACAACTCCCCGGAATTAAATTGCTCCCCATATTTACTGTAAACTTGACCTCTTTTAAGCGGTCACCTGTATTAAGTGGTCAGTTGGCTATTCCCCAAGGGTGACTGCTTAATAGAGGTTTGACTGTATATATATTCTTTGAAATTCTAAAATATGTGTTCTGAATTACTATCTAATAATGTTAGCTCCTAATGCACGGTGAAATATAATCCACTTTAGGTTTTGCGGGTTAAAAATTTTCTATTTAACTGCAAACTGGGAGTTGACGAAGGGATGCTGGAGAAGGTGGTGACACCAGAGGTAATATTAACATTAAAAGGTACTTTTACAAAGGGTTTGAAGTGTTTAACTCAGTGACTTTTTTTACTATTGTTTTTCATCAATTAGAAGGTTTTACATAAAGGATTCAGACTTACAGTGTTCAATATTAACTGTATTAACATTTTTTTGAAATATTGATATCTAAAGTACAAGTCACAGGTAAAAAAATAAAATTTAAAAATATAGAAAAATTTAAGAGGGTGATTTTGCAATTACAAAAACTGACAAATTCTTGCAAAGCTTCTGTGCAGGAAAAAATCGAAAAAAAAAAATGAAATGAGGCAATATTGTTGTTATTATAATTCTGACTTATTTCAAATTGATGGGCTTCGAAACGTGTACAAAAACTAGTTTGATTCCAGATCAATATTTACAAATTCGGATCCAGTATTACTGGTTTTACAGTACTACACAGCACAATAACTGCTTAACTCTTAATTTGCAGTTGAAACAACTACGAAAAAATTGACTCCAGTGTATAGTTAATTTAACTCCACTTTAGGAGTTACTCATAGCAAGCACACACTGACCAGTTAACCGTCTGTATGGTATCACTACCATATAAAACGAAAATTGCATGCATCATTTCAGTTATAGATGCACAGATGTCATCAAATCGTGACCAGAACAAAATTAGTGCACCAAGAGATTGAATTGGGTCACTAATGCTCCATGCTATTGTGCTGTGCATTAACACCTGGACAGAAACACAAAAACAAAATGGAGTGTAGGTGTTTTACAAATGGATTCCCCTAGGAGCCACGAGAAATGTATAAGTTTGCAAGATATTTCTTCTCTTTGTTTCTATTTTTTCTTGCACAGAAGCTTTGCAATAGTTGTTGCCAGATCACCCCCTTATTTTTTTATTTTACTTTTTATGTTTTCTTTTTATTTTGTTTGACCTGTAACCTGCACTTTAGCCCTGCCATCAATAAGATGAAATACAAAAATGCAAATGCAGTTAAACACTGCCTTTTCTGTTTGCAGGTCCTGGTTTGGATTCTTGCCACCACCAATAACATCTCAAGAGCAAAAGCAGAAGAAGTTGTATTTCACAACTGCCAATAAGATTAAATTTAGCACAACCATTTACCATATTTCCTCCAATAAAAGCCATCCCTCTCCCCCATTGGCGGAGATTTAATCACCACCCTCCCATGAAAAATCAACGCCTCCTCTGCCTTCCTTTTCTTTCACCCCCTGTCAAGTAGTAAGGTTTTATGTTATTGTTACAACTGAAACTTTTACAAGAGTACAGATTTTGTTGCTGGTTTTTTTTTCTGCTGCATGACTTACAGCAAGTAATATTGGAAATAACCACTTGATTAATGACTGGCCAAGCCCCCTTTTGGTACATGAAAAAAATAATAATTGCCCCTGGCTATTATTAATTTTGAGGAAATATAGTATTTTGGTCAAATTTACTTTGGGTGTGATCTGTTATCAAGTTCTTTCTCCTGTAATATGTCTTGCTTAAAATTAAAAAGTCATTCTTTATTTACTGTAGGTCTAATAATAAATTTACTATATATTATATATATATAAATTGCAAACAGCAAGTAACGTAATCAAGTAAATTCAGCTAAAAATTTCAGAATAAATGTGACCAAACATACCTACAGTGTATTATTATATCAGTACACGAAGGGAGAAATACCTCATCTGACCATTTTTACAAAATAAATGTCTTTCTTGAAAAAATTTAAGAAATATACAAAACATGTATGTGAATGTGCTGTGGTTAAAATTTTTCTTTGGTATAAAAATTTTCAAACCAGTTTGATTTTTGTTTTCCTTTGTCTCAGTATCCGAGATAAAACTGGTTGGAAAATTTTCGAACCAAAGAATAATCAATTTGAACCACATCATATCAAGTAACTTATATAAAAAGTTGTACAAAACGTACCCTAAGTTTCTCTGTTTTCAAATTAAAATCTCGCATGAAAAACTCTGTTGCTGCCTTATTAAGTACAATAACTGCATTTGTGGCCATATGCAGTTCCAAATGATACAATGAGACATCATCACCACTAAGAATACCAGATACAAAAAAAACAATGATGAACAAGAGGCTACCCGTAGCCTGTACTGGTAATGTACGTTACTTGCGGGAACACTTATGTACAGTGTAACACAACAACAGGCAAATAAAACCAAAATTAGTTTCGCTTCTGCTTGCATGCGTACGTATTCTTGTACCCAGAAATGTCCCAGATCTAATGTGATGCACAAATAACAGATGAAAACAAAAAGAATAAAATGAAAAATGGAGAACAAACTTTACCTTGTTGCCGTATCCGTCACAAGTAAACAGCAACAAACAATAAACCAAATTTGTTTCACTTTTGCTTGCAAAAGGAATACACCGAATCCCAAGTACCGTGGGCTCAAAATTTCTCGCAGTGTTTGCGTGCGTATTCTCGTACCCAGATCTAACGCAATGCACAAAAGTAGATACGAAAACATGGAAAACAAGGAGAAAAACGTGGGGCGATCCTTGACTCGTTGCAGTACCAGCACGAGCAATAAAGGTGTTGTGTTCTTTGCACCACTCTTTCATGTCCAATTCTGACCCCCTGCCCTCAATTTTGGAATAAGGTGTGTGTATTGGGCAAATACATTGTATTACAGAAATCAACTTGCCCTATTGAGTTGTAGTCTACGAGTAGTCCCTCTTTTCTCTCAGGGGTAGTCGAGACAAGCAGAAGAGAGATGAAAACAGGGACCACAGACTTAACTTTTGACCTTGCATGGCTGACTGATTTTTCAGTGTCAATTTCATGTCATTTTTCATTCTCTCGGCTTGCTGTCATTTGCTCCTGTCATCGATAAATGACGGAAGATTTTATCACAAACCAGACACGATGGCCAATGCTCTTGTTAAAAAAAAAAGCAAAAGGAAGGCCTGCAAAAAAGGCAAGCGTCCACATGATTATTGCCGTGTTTGTGGGTGTAATTTTAGCATTTATTATGAGATTTCAAGCGGAAAATTTCAACTGAAAATCTCTTCAAAATTCCCAAGCATGCCAGAATGGAGAAATGTCGCCTTGCAGATTTATTGACTGAACTGGGGGTTTTGCAGTGAGCAAATTTGTTCACTTTTGGCAGGCAATCTCTGCGCGCACTCACGTGATTGCTTGCTCGACTATCCCTGAGTTGTTGTCACCTACCATGTGAAAAGAAAGCCTTTTTCACACTTGTTTCACAGACAACTTCACATACCTTTTTAAACACATTTTTATGGTTGAGTTGGACATTTCACATACTTTTCACATGTAAGTTCACATGTTTACAGATCAATTTCACACAATTTTCACATGCTTGTTCATATGCTTTTTCATGTCACCATGTTTCTGTCAAATGACAATTAGAATTTTTCACACACCATTTTGATAACATTTCACATGCAACAGTATTTCACATGTATTTGTAGATTTTTCACACAATCATTTCACACGGTGCAAGATCATACCATTTTTAACACGGCCGTTTTTCACATACTTACTTTGAAGTTCTTACAAATTGACCTTTAATTTCACACACTGATTGGGGAATTCACATGCATGCGAAAAAAAAAACTTGATTTGTATCATTTCTCAAACAAAATCTCACATGCTTTAACTGTTTTCGCATGCATTTCACATGTTTGCTTCTGGTAGTGAATTTAGTGGAAGTTTGACTGTATTTGGGCTCTTCCCATAAAATGTGTCTTCTCACTGATTGAAATTGTAACATCTTTGTGCGATTTTTCTGCGGTTTCCCTCGCGCTTCCGAAGTTAAAATAATAAAAAGGTTAATTAAGCTTACCGAAGGCTCAATTTAATGGAAACGAATCTACAGTATTAAGCATTTGATAATTTAATTTCAGACAGCAAACAACGACTCGTCGATTCCGCTCGAACACTGAATTTGCAGATCGCAGATGAGGCATGAATAATTTCTATCTGCAGCTCTTCCTTTACATAAAATTTTAATAGAGGAGTGTTCAAACCCTAAGCTTTTGCATTTAGCACAAACTGTTAAGCTTAAGATATTTTGTTTTTCAAGAAGCTTTATAAGGTGTAAGCTTTAAGCTTAGACATCAGCTAAGAACTTAAAGTAAACCCAACATGCAACATGCGAGCTTTTAACTTACCAAACTCTCATCTACGTCAGATGAACAAGGTTCTTCTTCTTCGAGGTTCTTTTTTCTTTCCTTCCGCTGCTTTGTTGGTGAAATTCACTGAAATCCTTGGCAGCCTGGATCAACGCGCACGTTTGTTGTATACACGACCGCAACTGCTGCCCAATACAACTGCAGTATCGTGGTGAAAACAATAGGTTTTGTGACGCTCATTCGCCAAATCTCACCATGGTATTGTGTATGAAATTTGAACAGTTTTATACCTCATATAGCCGCAATTTCGTCGCCATATTTAATTTGTTTTCAACTCTTCATGTAACCGTCATAAAATGTCCCTTCGACCAAGTTAAAATATTTTAAAATTCAAATTGACTGAAAATGTATCAAAAAGTAAGTATAAATTATTTTTTTCGCAACATCTGCCGGGATGTTAATTACAAATAAGACAAAAAATAGTTTTTGAAACAATTTTGCAGAAAGCCGAATATAAACACCTCAAAAAAAAAAAATTGATATGATGTGCCAGTTCTTCACTCAGATAACTTTTATAAGCATCATCAGTTCTAAAGTTCGCTATTTCTGCTTTTAGACATTTTGGTTCTTTAATGAAATCCTATAAACAGTCACTTTGCCTGAGAATTGACTCGCGGGCGAAATGGTCTTTATGTGTGATGTTCTCTGAGTGTCTTTGGGAGCACCTCGTGCCTGCACTGCACTCACTCAGCGGTAACATAGCAGAGCTCGAGAGTTAGCAGACGAGGCGGTTCAATATAGTTTTCATTGTTCTCAATCAATCAATCACTTTCTTTCCTCACAGATTATTGGCTAATTAAAGGATTACAACATTTTGTATATTTTCAATGTAACTGTTACTATTTAGTTTTAGACAAATGGTTGAGTATGGAGATCAAGTTAACCATCCGGTTTTCCTAATTGGCCTCCATATTACCTAATAAAGTTAAAATTTATAGCAGGCGAGGAACCAGAAGGAAACAAAATAACAAAAATAAGGCGAAAAAAATAAAGTAAATAAAACGGACAAACTTTAGGAGAGTAAGTTATATAAATCTATAATCGAATAAATAGTGATGTTTGATTACCTATCGAAACCGGCCCCCACGCGCGCCAGTTAGACCAATTTCTATGTCATACAATTTTCGTAGACGTTCAACCGAATTTTTCAGCGGCAGAGACGTAATACTTACGGCCTTTCCTATTGTATAGTAAACGGTTCATATTTTACCCAGAGACCTTCCTTCCTATGTATTAGGCTCGTGGAAAACTCATTTATTACCGCCGTCTGTTGCGCATACAAATCAGCCATCATTGGTACTTTACAAATTATAACCTATCCGTTTTCTATGCCTGTATGATATTGTCAGTTATCTTTTACACAGAGGCCCTCCTTCCCTTTTACATGTAAATTGTAGTAGTAGCCATCAAGGAACATGGAATAATTATTTCATAAAAAGGTTTTCTCAAACGTCAAGAAACTTAACAAATCTTCCTCTCATTATTCTCTGTCTGCAAAACTTAATTTATAGCCGGATCGTGGACCAGCAATATGCAATACATATAGCTGCTGTATACCCATCACTGGATCGGAGCACGCAATGCATATAATTAGTAACTGGAAATTATGGAACTTGTAGTGTGCGCACTATAATGCATTTCCAGAAAAAAAAGCGTTCTGGAATATGATAATTCAGAGAGCTCCGCTGTTAGGCTAAGCCTATCTATATATATTAGCGATTGTAAATGCAGTGCCATTCGCTTTATGGGGTAGTAGTAACCTTCTAATTATTTTACATGGGCGCTTTAGCGAAGCCCAAAATGAGCCCTGCAAGATGCCTTTTACTTGAGAGTTATATATATAAAAGTGATAAGCTTTTAAAATTAAACGTAATGACTTTTGACGAACGCCAAATAAAAAAAAAGTGCCGGGCAAGATTTGAACTCGGATCGTCTGACTGTTGTTACATATACTACACCATTAGGCCAGGAAATTATTGATTTTATTATGGTGATTGTGTAGGTAAAATTTTATTATTATTTTAACGCAAATATGCATATTATATAACAGCTTTTTAATGGATTGCCGTAGGTACAAATTAATAAGTTACAAAAAGTTCAAAATGCGGCTGCATGACTTATTTACAGGCAGCATAAGTTCACCCATATTACACCAGTCTTATATCAGCTTCACTGGCTACCATTACCCATAAAGCAATTTACAAATCTGTAACTGAACTGTCCAGTCAAAAAACATCCACAGGATATACACTGAGGTCTAATAAAAAAAAATCATGTTGGAGGTTCCACATGGCAGGATGCTCACAACACTTGGAGCGAGGGCATTCTCTTCTGCTGCTCCAAACCTCTGGAACAACCTACCAAGTGACATTAGCAGCCCTGATTCTTTATCTAGTTTTACGAGCAATCTTAAGACATACTTTTTTAGACACGCTTTGAATTCTTGGCTTGTACTTACGTCATATCATGTCATATTAAAATTCAAAATCATTAAAAAACGGATTTCGATTTGAAAATGTTTAGAGAATTGTAGAGAATTTAAAACTACACATCTGGGCCATATTTTGAAGCGCCAGATTATTTTTTTATAGAGTTATAGGCGAACGAGTTATAGGCGAACGACTTTTAGACATTTTTAGCGGAGCTCTGCGGGCCGAAGGCCCGCGCGGAGCGCCATACTCATAGAACCCATGCCGTCATTTTTCATGGTCATGACCAGCGGAATGTTTCACGGGCGCGTGTCCGTCCGCCCGCCGCCCCCGGCCCGCCGTGTTGGGCATTTTGAAACGAAAGCGAGGCTTTGATTTTCGCGCCTTCGCGCAGCTACATGGCGAATGTCACGTCAGCTCGGTAAACACGTTAGTTGGAGCTGTGTTTAGCGGAGAAAACTGAGAAAACCGTTTAAAAGTCGTTATTTCCCTGCATTTTCGCGGTTTGCTACTTAAGACAGGTTTCACAATTTCTCGAACAGTGGTCAAGACCGCATTTGAGGCTGTGTGACTCTGCAAATCAAGCGTTTTTGGAGGAATATAGAGCTAAGTGTTTTTTATATTACGGAATCCAGTACCATAGGAGCGGAGAAAACGGACACTAAAACTCTCGAACGTTATGAATATGACGGCGAACAACCTTTGCCGGAGAGGAGAAACACTGGACATCGGACAAACAAACATAAGCAGAAAAGCAAGTAACGTCTAAATGTGATTTGCAAAAATTGTTTAGTTTAATAATAAGACTTAAGCTTAAGCTTAAGTTAAATGTGTTAATTTTACCAGAAGAATTTTCTCCAAGTTTTTGCATTCAGAGCTAAATTTACAACTTTGAATATCCGTGGTTTTGGCAATGAAGCGAAACAACGCTCTGTTTTTGATTTTGCGAAAAATTCCCGTTCTGATTTTATTTGTTTACAAGAACCTTTAGCGACAAGACAAAATGCGATAAATTCTCTGACAGCTAAATGAAATGGCGCGGTAAAAGTTTCTGGTCGCCCGCTCTTGGTAAACAAGGCAGCGTTGCCATTCTTGTCGCTGAAAATACTGATTTCAAATGTTTACAATGGAAAAAAGATTCTTCTGGTAGAATTGTTAGTGTTTTAACTGAACTCGACGACACGAAAATTAATTTGGTTTTATACTTATGCACCCACGAATCCAAGTGAACGTACTTTTATGACACAATTCATGAATATTTTTTCCGAACTCTTTTAAAATTATTGCTGGCGATTTTAACTGCATTGAAAACGTTTCTGATAAGCTTGGAGGAAATCCTACAATTTCCACGGATTTGAAAGATCTGCACAGTGTTCTCTGGCGCAAAAAAACACGGCCGACTGAAAAATACAATGCACATGGTAATAATGCGGATAAAACTATCGGTACACGTTTGGATAATTTTTTTATTGCTCAGGACTTGTATGATTCCTTTTTTAAAATGTGAAATTTTGCCTTGTGTTTTTTCCGATCATGATTCTGTTGATTTAAGCCGCAATTTGCATAATGCATTTTCCCGTGGACCAGGACTTTGGAGGCTAAATTTAGAATTTGATATTTGCGATATGATCTCAGAAATTATTAAGAAACATGCATTGTACTGGAAAGCATTTACTTCCATTCAAGCTTTGTAGGATTTTCTTAAAGAATCTATAAAATTAGTTGCTATAGATTTTGGTCGAAGTAAACAACGCATATTAAGGTTACAGTGTACCTTCGCGGGTGTCTCCAGTATAACAGCTCTAGCGTCTTAAGATTATACTTAATATACCTAAACCCAGATATCAAATTAAAGCTTATAGAGCTGGCTATCTAAATATGGAAACCATTTGGTAATAAAATGAATTGTCGAATTTTTTACGACGTCTAAATTCGAACGTCCGATTCAGCTTTAAAACGCTACAACTCAAAGCGATTATTATATTTTGCTAATTTGATTTGTTCTCGGGTTTCCGGACACGAAGCGCTAAAAAAACGTGTCGGCGATTTCCCATATTCAATTGCAGTGAAAAGTTACAGAATATTTTCGAAAAGGGGAGAAAAAAAATTGGAATGATCGCACGGAAATGGCTCTTGACGAAAACGTTTTCGAAATTAAGAAATTCGCCGACACGTTTTTGTTGATTATATGTTAGCCTAGCTTCTGTCCAAATTTTAGGAAAATCGAACAAATTCCCTTTGAGTTGTAGCTCTTTAAAGTGTCCCCAACAAACGAAAAATTAACTTTGAGAAAATGGCGCTTAAAGAAACATATCGCTTAATAAACAAACTCCGCCCACAAAAGTTATACCGTCATTTCTCCGTCAATTTTCACTATTTTTCGATAATTTTTTTTTGGATGAAAGTTCATTCTGTAAACTTTATTTTAACGCGAAAAAAAAATTTTCAATAAATTTTCGATCTGAAGGTACACTGTAACCTTAAGTTAAATCGCGATATTAAAAGGCCACGCAACTATAAATTCTTTGATCGAAGCTAAACGGGCTCTTATTGAAGGAGATAGCTCAGCGAAAACCACCACAGAAACGCTTGAAAGAGAAATTCGGGCCATTAATTTATCCCAAATGAGAGGAAGCCAAATTCGTAGCAGAGTCAAATGGCTTGAAGAAGGTGAAAAACTTACCAAATTCACGTGCTCAGAAAAATACTGTTCAATCTATTTATAACTCCGCCGGTGTTGAAGTCTTTTCACAAGATTCCGGCCCATTTCGATTTTTACCGTAATTTGTACTTGCAAGAACCTGTTAATTTAACAGTCCAAACCGAATTTTTGAACAAACTTGTAAACAGATTAAGTGAGAGCGAAATTTTATCCTGCGAAGGATTTTTATCTTTGGCTGAAATTACCCACGCAATGCGTGGACTTTCTTCGGGGAAAACCCCCGGTTCAGACGGATTACCTCAACAATTTTTCGCTAAATTCTGGGATCTTTTAGGCCCTATTCTGTTCGAAATTATAAATTTAGTTTGGAAAATAATTCTCTCAGTGATTCAATGCAAGGAAGCGTGACTAGATTACTTTACAAGAAAGATGATAAGAAAAACCTCAAACAATGGTGACCCCGCCATTTCGCTACTCAATGTTGATTACAAAATTTGTTCAAAAGCTCTTACAAACAGACTTTCAAAATTGTTACCCTCGATTATTTCAAGAAGATCAAACTTGTTCCGTCCCAGGTAGGACGATTTTTGTGAATTTATTTCTCTTGCGTGACACTCTAAAATATTATATAAATATTACCAATGAAACTGGTATCTTGCTGAATATTGATCAAGAGAAAGCCTTTGACAATTGACATGGTAGAAAAACATTGGAAAACTTTTTACCAATGTTTTAAGTCGTTTTGGATTTGGCCCTAATTTCCAGCGGTGGATTTCTACATTATACTGTCAAGCAAATATGAAAATTATAGTTAATGTGTTTTTGACCAAAGAAATTCCACTCGAGTGGGGGGTGAGGCAGGGAGATCCCCGGTCTCCACTTTTGTACATTTTATGCGCAGAAGTTTTGGCGACCAGTATAAGAAAGGATGATACTATTGAAGGTTTTCTCATTCCAGAAGCCTGAGGAAAGCGTTTTAAAATTCGCCAATAAGCGGATGACTCCACATGTTTTGTAGAGGACATTTTTTTCTTTAGACAAATTGTTTACCTTTATACTTCACAAATACGAGACAGGTACAGGGACTAAATTAAATGTGGCAAAGAGTACAGAAGCCATGAGGTGCTCACGTCCGGACACTCCTTATGGCCTCCTTACCACCCTTTCCAAGCTAGTAGATTAAAATTTGAACCTGTGAAAGGTTGTGGGGTGTTTTCACTACCACCCTATCGGCACTACTCATAACTAGGTTTTTAGTTAATGTTAAGACTATTTTCTTTTTCATTAAGACCATACTTTATGGTATATGGGTTTTCGAAATAAAGCAACTTAAATTTTCACAATGGCACCGAGAACTCTTGGGACACTGTAACGGACATAAGGAATAACATCACAACACAGTTGCAAATTGCCCCCCCGGGGGGGGGGGGGGGGGGCTGGGACTCTGAGACCCTTAACCTATACTAGACCATTTTAGCTGCATTTTGCAACCCTATTCTAGAATAAACACCGAAAAATCCTACCCTATCCTAGACCTTTTCTAGACTCACTATTTTGCAGAAACTTGTTCACTATCACAGTCTAAGATACCAGGGGTCAGTAAAAATGTCGTACAGCACACCGTACCAATTTTTCCATTTGCCAGTAAACCTCGTCTAGACTAAATTCTTCATGCAACTGATCAGTTTTGTGGAAAATGATACCCTATTCTAGACCAAAAATTTCGGATTACTATACCCTATCCCAGACTAAACTGCTTGAAAACCATACCCTTGACAGCGGCACATACCTATATAGCTCATATATGGGAGTACCCCCTCCCCCCGGGCAAATTGATTTCTCCCGAATGACCAAATAGAAATTTTCTGCTTTGTGGTGTCATCCGATTTATTTGTGAAATACAACAGTCAAAGCTTGTGACTCTATAAATAATTTTGCCACTGGCAACTCATCATTCAATACCAGAAATGACTAAAGTAATCATGTGCAAACCAGAAAGGACTTTCAAGTGGACCAAACGACCGGAAATGAACTTTATAAATAATCCCTTATGGACTATAGACTTTCAAGTGACTCATGTAAACCGGAACTGACCTTGTATTATTGTAACCGGAAATGACTAGCTTTATAACGCAGGATGCCTTGTAACCGGAAATGACTAGCCTCTCAGGATAATATTCTAAACTTTAGGGATTTGTTATTGATAAATAAAACATTTTAAAAGGAAAAAACACTTTTGTTGCGTTTAGCGGAGAAAACGGTTTGCAAAATCGTTTTCCCCTGCTTTTTTTCGCGGTTTGCTACTCAAGAGAGGTTTCACATTTCAGAAACAGTGAGCTTTTGTGGAATTTGTGCAGTCTAAATGCACTGTGCAGACGGTAGCGTAATAAGCTTACTGTTTTTGAGAATTGCTAAAATTGAAAAATAGCCTGGTCGTCAATCTTAATTCTAATTATTCTTGTGCTTCCGACCTTTCACCTAGTTAAGCTTATCATCATCGTTTCTGTTCAGAGAGCTCCGCTGTTAGGCTAAGCCTATCTATATATATTAGTGAAAATGTATGGAGCGGCCATCTTGGTGTACCACTTTGGTACACCAACATGGCGGCCAAAACTTAAAAAAAAACTCTCATCACAAAAAATTGGATTCACTGTAAGTTACATTATATCGGCTTATAATAACTTTCAACTGGTTCAATTTTGTTTATATTTACGACTTATCTGAAAATTGCGTGACACATTTAAAACCTTTAAAATCGCAAGCAAAACATCGTTAGAACCTGAAACTTTTTGTGAAGGATTGCAACGCTGGTATCTCGGCTACATACCATGTTAGAAACACCTTTGTAGGATGTAAAGTTTAGATTTTTGAATTTTTATGACGTCATGTGCAAGCCAAGAATTTGGAATTTCGTAATTAGGGGCGTAGCCAGGACTTTTTCAGAGGTACGCATAATCAATTATCAAACACCCTCCTATTTCCCTCCCCCAATCCACCCTTTATTTCGACTTTTTCAGGTACGCACGTGCGTACAGGTAGCTACGCCCCGGTTTATCTTATCTTTTCTATTCTTGTAAATTTTTTATATATTTAAGTACCATTTTTACTCATGCCCGTAGCGGCATGAGTTATAAAATAGCCTCCATTTTTCTCTTTTTTATTTTTATTATATTTTTTTTTCACTTTTTACTGCCTATTCTTTACAATCCCTGGGTCGGAGCAGTCCTTGCTGCCTTTGGTGAGTAATTTCAATTTTTTTTTTAAAAAAAGAACAATAGAAACACATGGCAAAACGGCGTCGTTATTACAGCCCATCGGATTTTTAAAAAAATTGTAATTCAGGACTGGACTTCTGTGGATTATGGACTGTGGAATGCGTGTCATATTAATGTCGATTTTTACTGACTTTATTGCTTTTTGTGGTTACTAGATTACTAGTGACCACTATGTTGTCACCTGTGTAAGTAAGTCCGACTTTCCGAAGCGCGAAGTTGTGCCGAGTTCACCCGATTGCTTTACGATGAGACAGTTCTGATAGCTTCGGATTGGACGACGTGAGTGTCAAGGCAGTTCTGCTTTGGATCCGTGGGAAAGTAAACGAAGCTTATTTTCTCGTTCTTTTTACTGCTTTACCAAGCACAGCTTTCACCAAATGTGGCCAAGTATTGTTTTCAAAGATTATTTTAGATGTTTTCGTGGTTTGGAAAAAGGTTTTAGTGAAAAATCGAGCTGTGAATCGAAGTGTTCGTTTGCAGACCATGAGCTATCCGAACTTATGATTCAAACGCCGCCAGCATTTCATTATTGTACCTTTGACCATTCAGAACTGCTTTTCTTGATTAGCGAAAGTATTATGCGAATCATCTTTCCGGATAAGATTGGCATTCTATTACACAGGAAAAGTCGGCAATTTTAGACAACATAATAAAAATAGGTTGCTGAATTGAATTATTTTGTGATGTTTACACCTTTTGCTGGTCATTTAGGCGAAAAAGACATTCATTTTCGCGAAGTGTAGAATCAATAAGGCGAATATACATTCTATAACACCAAGAAGCACTTCATTAACGCCACGGAACATTCAAGAGCGCAAT